>SJYB01005171.1:0-42515 GCA_006408585.1 Antidorcas marsupialis
GGATAAGAGCTCTTTTAAGAAAGAGAAAAACAAGTTTCATAAAATACAGTTTAGCAATTTCAATCTTTGAATCAGAAATACAGTGAAGAATAGGTGACAAGTTACTGAAGAAGGGCATAAAACATGCTATTTCACTAACGGATCCTTAAAGGCCTATCCCCCTCACTCAGCCAGGGAAGAATGCTCTCTCACAAGCAGCTCACATCTGGCCACTGTCATGCCTGCACCTGATCAAAAGGGAACAAGGCATCCGGATGACCCCATTCCCACTCTTCATTGAACTTAAGATCAAAATCTAAGTTCAGGGTTCTGAGAATTTTAGGGAAGATGGTAGAGTGACACTACAAGGCCTCCATATGCCACCCACTAAAAAACAGTCTGAGACAAAGCTTGGACTTGGTCTGTTTATCACTATGATCTTCAAGAACAATGAGCTTATTAAAAATATCGAAATGAATTTTAACAAGTTAAATGCATCAGAATAAAGTAGTAACTACCAGAAAATATAGATGCAATTACTTAAAGTGAAGAAAAAGATGATAAAACACACCACCATTCCCCACAGACTAAATGAAGTTTACTCAGAAACAAACAAAAGCAGATTCTGTTAAGTTTTAGAATCCCCTAGAGGGCATCCCCAGTACCTTCCTCAGTGGGAAAGAATCCACCCACTAATGCAGGAGATGGGAGGGGGGGGGGTCCATCTCTGATCCAGAAAGACCCTGCGTGCACAGAGCAACTGAGCCCGCACGCCACGGCTGCTGAGCCTGTGTGCCCGAGCGTGGGAGCCACAGCTGCCGAGCCCACGCACCGCAACCCCTGAAGACTGCACGCGCCAGGGCTGCACTCCTGCGGCAGGAGAAGCCAGCGCAACGAGACGCTCAGGCCCCGCAGCTAGAGATCAGCCCCAGCTCACCGCAGCTAGGGAAGAGCCCACACAACGCAGACCCAGCACCGGCAAAACAAATAAATTAATTAAAGATAGGAGTGTTAAATAAAATAAAACCCTCTGGAATAATTCAGAGGATGACCAGAGGTAACAAAGAATAATTTCACCGTTACATGAAGAGCAGCAAATGAGCAATGCTGAGGGTAACTAGAAAATGAAATTCAAAGAATAAAAAATTTTAAAAGGGCAACGTAAGAGCAGCACACTGAGAAGTATAGAAATGGAACTTCTGAAGAGTAATTTGCTGGAGAAAAAACAGAGGAAAGCGCTGACGAATCTAACTGCTTTATGCGCATTATCTGATTCTCACAGCAGTGCCAGGAGGTAGAGAAACTGTCTTATCTTCGCAGGCGGCTCAGAGAAGCTAGCCACCTTGCCTGAGGCTGCTCAGCCGCAGGGCACCAGACGCAGCAGCTGGTGGCGATTTACAGGGTGAATCCAGAACGTGTAGCTTCCACCTGTTTCATCTCACGGCAGCCCGGCTGTGAGAAAAAGACGAAAGCTGGTGTGCTGTCGGCTTTATTATGAAGAGAAGAGGTATCAGAAGCCACAGAATCCACAGTTTTAAGTAGTAAATAGCAACATGCTTTTTGCTGCAATTTTGCTTGCACAGGGGGACATCTGACCAAAGTAATGGATATACTTGTTAAAAATTTGACAAAATAATAATTTATATACTTCAAGGCTGTAAGACATGCCTGAAAAGTTAGCTTCAATTTATAACAAAAATTGGATATTTATTATTTTGAGGTGATTTACAAATATATATCACAAGCCACAGAAAAATACTGCATTTTAAAATTATAGTATATATTCTTAAACCATTATGTTACCCATATATTACATATACAATAACATAACTTTAAACCACTTCAACTATTTAAAACTAAAGCTGTATCTTTAAACTACTCCAGTAGATTATTCAAGATTAATTTTCTAACATGCAGCCTGAAAGGCTGGTGAAAAGAAAGTGTTAGTCGCTCAGTCGTGTCCAACTCTGCGACCCCATGGACTGTAGCCCGCCAGGGTCCTCTGTCCTTGGGATTCTCCAGGCAAGAACCCTGGAGTGGGAAGCCATTTCCTTCTCCAGGGGATCTTCCTGACCCAAGGGCTGAACCCTGTTCTGCTGCGCTGCAGGCACATTCTTTACCATCTGAACCACCAGTCAGCCAAGAAGAAAGACAGAGTGGACTCCAGGCATCCCCCAAAGCGCTGGCCAGCGGAAGGAGAACAGGCCGCTAAAGAAAGCTGAGGGAGCCCGGCGCTGGAAGTCCTGAGCAAACAGCTGGGCCAGGAGAGGAGAGGACTGCAGGCTGCGGCGAGCAACTGAGAATCTCCAGGAAGAGAGGAGGAGACGGGCAGGCCGGAGCGGACAGCGAGGCAGCAGCACGCGGCGCGAGCCAGGCGGGACTCAGATCCCAGCGCTGGAGCCGCCTGTGACCCCGGTGACCCAGAGGCCTCGGCAGAGCCGCTCCAGCAGGCGTGTGAGTCAGCTGAGCCCGAGACGGCTGCAAGGAAAGGGCCTGGACTCTAACGGCTGATTTTCCAGCAGAGTCTGAACCTCAGGAAAGTTAAGGAGGCATACCCATGGGCATTCTTCAGGACAAACACAAGGATACTGAAAACACTAGTCCTTAACAAAAGGAAAGGGGGAGACCTGTTGGAGTTACTGCAGCATTTCACTTCTGAGAAAGGGAAGTGTGAGTCTAGCAGACATAAGGGATGGGAATACCTTCAGTGAAGTACAGAACGAATCTTCTTTGTCCAAGCGCTCGTCAATGCTTGTTCTGCAGAGAAAAACCTAATCCTTACAGACGAGGGAAGGGGGACGGAGAAAGAGCCAAGGCTGCCACAGCCCAGAGCCCTTCCGGGGCATGCGCCACACGGCACTGGAGGGACCTGCGCACACTTTTGCCCCCCTCAGCAGACTGCAGGCTCCTCGAGGGTCCAGGAGTGAAGCCAGAATCAGAATTACAGAGATGAATTCCTGCTACTAGTCACGAGGTGTTTCTGTTTGCCATTGCTGGGTAACAAACTAGCCCAGCCTCAGCTGCCTGAACAGCAGCAATGTCCTGCTTCTCCCGGTCCCGTGGGCGGCTGCACGGCTCTGGGGCTGCCCTTGCCTGACCCGCGTGCTGCTGCACTGGGCCCAGGCCAGCTGGGGACTGGGCTCAGGAGGAAGGCTTCCTCCCCAGGGGGCCCTCCTCTCAGCATGGCGGCAGCAGCCGAGAAGCGGGCCCGCTGCACGCGGCGCCTCTGCTTCCAGCCCGCCTGCTTATGCTCCCCTGGCCGCTGCAGGCCACGCGGCACAGCCCAGTACGAAGGCGTGGAAGAGACTCTCCCACTCGACTGGAGAAACAAGCAGGCGCGTGCTGCCAAGGGGCACAGACACGGAGAGCTGAGCCACTCAGGCGCGGTTTTGTGCCATTATTTCACATACGTTGTTTTTGCTGTTCTCTCTGATAACTATTTTCATTGGTAGAATTTTTATTATAAAGTGTCTCTATACCAATTACATCTAAAAATTTGATTATGTCCCTTAATTTGTAATGTGGGGGGAGGGGGAGCTACTGGGCTCTATTTCTACTTCAGAATGGAGCCAAAAAACATTTCAAGGCTTAAAGATCACAATTACTACCGGCAGCAATTCACAGCATTGGAAGATCCTATGTTTCTTAACAAACATATACATCTTTCGAAGCAATTCACTGAGCGAACTGAAGAAAGAATGCTGGGCACATTTCACAACAGAGAGATCTAAGGGAGCTCTGCCTCACTCGAAATGCTTCATGCAGAAGAATCCTCATCTCATCACACTGCACAGTGCAGCATACAATGCTGGTGGCACAGCCAGCCCTGCACCAGCCATCTGTCAGCTCAGGCGGGAGCAAGCCTCTTCTCCACTCAACAGTAGGCAAGGCAGAGAGACCAGAGCAGGGCCTGCCTTCAGTCCAGTCCAGGCACTCAGTCGTGTCCNCATCACACTGCACAGTGCAGCATACAATGCTGGTGGCACAGCCAGCCCTGCACCAGCCATCTGTCAGCTCAGGCGGGAGCAAGCCTCTTCTCCACTCAACAGTAGGCAAGGCAGAGAGACCAGAGCAGGGCCTGCCTTCAGTCCAGTCCAGGCACTCAGTCGTGTCCGACTCTTTGCGACCCCAGGAACTGTAGCCCGCCAGGGGTCCCTGTCCATCACCAACTCCAAGAGTTCACTCAAACTCACGTCCATCGAGTCAATGATGCCATCCAGCCATCTCATCCTCGGTCGTCCCCTTCTCCTCCTGTCCCCAATCCCTCCCAGCATCAGGGTCTTTTCCAGTGAGTCAACTCTTTGCATGAGGTGGCCAAAGTACTGGAGTTTCAGCTTCACCATCATTCCTTCCAAAGAAATCCCAGGGCTGATCTCCTTCAGAATGGACTGGTTGGATCTCCTTGCAATCCAAGGGACTCTCAAGAGTCTTCTCCAACACCACAGTTCAAAAGCATCAATTCTTCGGCGCTCAGCCTTCTTCACAGTCCAACTCTCACATCCATACATGACCACTGGAAAAAGCATAGCCTTGACTAGATGGACCTTTGCTGGTAAAGTAATGTTACCTTACCCCCTAAGAAATCTCTCTCCAGCCTGGACAAGTCCTCTCCTGCCCTGCCACAGTCAGCTCCACCCCTGTTCATTCTACCACCCTCTTGGGACGCTGTATACACTCTGCACACCAGGCCAAAAACTGCCTGGCCTTCAGAGCCCATCTTAATATTTATCTCCTCTATGAGCAAAGAAACATCAGAACAGGCTCCCCACTTGTCTCCTGCCACCCACAGCATGCAGCCACTATTCTCTACAGTCTGACCTTTAATTATGCACAGACTGCTTCCTCAGGGTGTGTGCCGGCCAGTCCCTGCACCAACTGGAACAGGCCACAACATGCAGATGTCTGCCGACTATTCTTCTAGAGGTTTCTGGGAGGCTATATTCATAGACATGATTAACATTTAAACCAAGAGACTTTGTGTAAAAGATTTACTCTCCATAATGTGTCGTGTCCAACTCTCTGGAGGCTCCTCTGTCCAGGGGATTCTCCAGGCAGGAACAGTGGTGTGGGTTGCCATTCCCTTCTCCAAGGATCAAACCCAGGTCTCCTGCATTGCAGTCAGATTCTTTACTGGGTGAGCCCCTAGGGAAGGGCCTATAATGTGAGTCAGTTCAGTTCAGTTCAGTCGCGTCCGACTCTTTGCGACCCCATAAATCGCAGCACGCAAGGCATCCCTGTTCATCACCATCTCTCGGAGTTCACTCAGACTCATGTCCATCGAGTCCGTGATGCCATCCAGCCATCTCATCCTCGGTCATCCCTTTCTCCCCCTGCCTCCAGTCCCTCCCAGCATCAAAGTCTTTTCCAATGAGTCAGCTCTTCACATGAGGTGGCCAAAGTACTGGAGGGCATCAGAGGGCAGACACACTGAAACCATACTCACAGAAAACTAGTCAATCTTATCACACTAGGACCACAGCCTTGTCGAACTCAATGAAACCAAGCCTGCGGGGCAACCCAAGATGGGTGGGTCATGGTGGAGAGGGCAGACAGAATATGGTCCACTGGAGAAGGGAATGGTAAGTCACTTCAGTATTCTTGCCTTGAGAATCCCATGAACAGTATGAAAAGCCAAAATGATAGGATACCAAAAGAGGAACTCCCCAAGTCATTAGGTGCCCAATATGCTACTGGAGATCAGTGGGGAAATAACTCCACAAAGAAAGAAGGGATGGAACCAAAGCAAAAACAATACCCAGTTGTGCATGTGACTGGTGATAGAAGCAAGAACCGATGCCGTAAAGAGCAATACTGCATAGGAACCTGGAATGTCAGGTCCATGAATCAAGGCAAATTGGAAATGGCAAACAAGAGATGGCAAGGGTGAACGTCGACATTCTAGGAAACAGCGAACTAAAATGGACTGGAATGGGTGAATTTAACTCAGATGACCATTATATCTACTACTGCGAGCAGGAATCCCTCAGGAGAAATGGAGTAGCCATCATGGTCAACAAAAGAGTCCAAAATGCAGTACTTGGATGCAATCTCAAAAACAACAGAATGATCTCTGTTCGTTTCCAAGGCAAACCATTCAATATCACAGTTATCCAAGTCTATACCCCAACCAGTAATGCTGAAGAGGTGAAGTTGAACAGTTTTATGAAGACCTACAAGATCTTTTAGAACTAACACCCAAAAAAGATGTCCTTTTCATTATAGGCGACTAGAATGCTAAAGGAGGAAATCAAGAAACACTTGGAGTAACAGGTAAATTTGGCCTTGGAATGCGGAATGAAGCAGGGCAAAGACTAATAGAGTTTTGCCAAGAAAATGCACTGGTCATAGCAAACACCCTCTTCCAACAACACAAGAGAAGACTCTACACATGGACATCACCAGATGGTCAACACCGAAATCAGATTGATTATATTCTTTGCAGCCAAAGATGGAGAAGCTCTATACAGTCAACAAAAACAAGACCAGGAGCTGACTGTGGCTCAGATCATGAACTCCTTATCGCCAAACTCAGACTTAAATTAAAGAAAGTAGGGAAAACAGCTAGATCATTCAGGTATGACCTAAATCAAATCCCTTATGATTATACAGTGGACGTGAGAAATAGATTTAAGGGACTAGATCTGATAGACAGAGTGCCTGATGAACTATGGAATGAGATTCGTGACACTGTACAGGAGACAGGGATCAAGACCATCCCCATGCAAAAGAAATGCAAAAAAGCAAAACGGCTGTCTGGGGAGGCCTTACAAATAGCTGTGAAAAGAAGAGACGTGAAAAGCAAAGGAGAAAAGGAAAGATATAATCATCTGAATGCAGAGTTCCAAAGAATAGCAAGAAGAGATAAGAAAGCCTTCTTCAGCGATCAATGCAAAGAAATAGAAGAAAACAACAGAATGGGAAAGACTAGAGATCTCTTCAAGAAAATTAGAGATACCAAGGGAANTTTCCCATGAAGTGATGGGACCGGATGCCATGATCTTCGTTTTCTGAATGTTGAGCTTTAAGCCAACTTTTTCACTCTCCTCTTTCACTTTCATCAAGAGGCTCTTTAGCCATAAGGGTAATGTCATCTGCATATCTGAGGTTATTGGTATTTCTCCTGGCAACCTTGATTCCAGCTTGTGCTTCTTCCAGCCCAGCATTTCACAGGAAGTACTCTGCATATAAGTTAAATAAGCAGGGTGACAGTGTACAGCCTTGATGTCCTCCTTTCCCGATTTGGAACCAGTCTGTTTTCAATTCTAACTGTTGCTTCTTGACCTGCATACAGATCTCTCAGGAGGCAGGTCAGGTGGTCTGGAATTTCCATCTCTTTAAGAATTTTCCACAGTTTGCGGTGATCCACACACTCAAAGGCTTTGCCAATAAAACAGAAGTAGATGTTTTTATGGAACTCTCTTGTTTTTTCCATGATCCAGTGGATGTTGGAAATTTGATCTCTGGTTCCTCTGCCTTTTCTAAAACCAGCTTGAACATCAAGTAATTCACGGTTCACGTATTGCTGAAGCCTGGCTTGGAGAATTTTGAGCGTTACTTTGATAGTGTGTGAGATGAGTGCAATTGTGCGGTAGTTTGAGCATTCTTTGGCATTGCCTTTCTTTGGGATTGGAATGAAAACTGACCTTTTCCAGTCCTGTGGCCACTGCTGAGTTTTCCAATTTTGCTGGCATATTGAGTGCAGCACTTTCACAGCATCATCTTTTATGATTTTGAACAGCTCAACTGGAATTCCATCACCTCCACTAGCTTTGTTCGTAGTGATGCTTTCTAAGGCCCACTTGACTTCACATTCCAGGATGTCTGGGTGAGTGATCACACCATTATGCTTACCTTGGTTGTGAAGATCTTTTTTGTACAGTTCTTAAGTGTATTCTTGCCACCTCTTCTTAACACCTTCTGCTTTTGTTGGGTCCATACCATTTCTGTCCTTCATTATGCCCATCTTTGCATGAAATGTTCCCTTGGAATCTCTAATTTTCTTGAAGAGATCTCTAGTCTTTCCCATTCTACTGTTTTCCTCAATTTCTTTGCATTGATCACTGAGGAAGGCTTTCTTATCTCTCCTTGTTATTCTCTGGAACTCTGCTATACTTTGACGAACTCTTCTTGTTTGCTATTCTTTGGATCAGTGGAGAAATAACTCCAGAAAGAATGAAGAGATGAGCCAAAGCAAAAACAACACCCAGTTGTGGATGTGACTGGTGAAAGAAGCAAGGTCCGATGCTGTAAAGAGCAATATTGCATAGGAACCTGGAATGTCAGGTCCATCAATCAAGGCAAATTGGAACTGGTCAAACAGGAGATGGCAAGAGTGAACATCAACATTATAGAAATCAGTGAACTAAAATGGACTGGAATGGGTGAATTTAACTGAGATGACCATTATATCTACTACTGTGGGCAAGAATCTCTTAAAAGAAACGGAGTAGCCATCATAGTCAACAAAAGATCCAGAAATGCAGTACTTGGATGCAATCTCAAAAATGACAGAATGATCTCGTTTGTTTCCAAGTCAAACCATTCAGTATTACAGTAATCCAAGTCTATGCCCCAACCAGTAATGCTGAAGAAGCTGAAGTTGAAAGGTTCTATGAAGACCTACAAGACCTTCTAGAACTAACACCCAAAAAAGATGTCCTTTTCATCACAGGGGACTGGAATGCTAAAGTAGGAAGTTAATAGATACCTACAGTAACAAGCAAATTTGGCCTTGGAATACAAAACAAAGTCAGGGCAAAGGCTAACAGTTTTGCCATGAGAACGCACTGGTTGTAGCAAACTCCCTCTTCCAACACCACCAGAGAAGACTGTACACATGGACATCACCAGATGGTCAATATCAAAGTCAGACTGATTATGTTCTTTGCAGCCAAAGATGGAGAAGCTCTATACAGTCAGTGAAAACAAGACCAGGAGCTGACTGTGGCTCAGATCATGAACTCCTTATTGCCAAATTCAGACTTAAATTGAAGAAAGTAGGGAAAACCACTAGACCATTCAGGTATGACCTAAATAAAATTCCTTATGATTGTACAGTGGAAGTGAGAAATAGATTCAAGGGATTACCTGGTAGACAGAGTGCCTGATGAACCATGGACGGAGGATGGTGCCACTGTACAGGAGGCAGGGGCCAAGGCCATCCCCAAGAAGAAGAAATGCGGAAAGGCGAAGTGGCTGTCTGAGCTGGCCTTTCAAATAGCTGAGAAAAGAAGAGAAGCGAAAGGCAAGGGAGAGAAGGAAAGAAGCCTGCGTAGGAGCAATACAACCAGAGCTACATCTGAGCACCATAAACTGCTGGAAATCAAAAATGAAGAGGGCAATCTTGAAAGCTCCTGGAAAGAAACAGTAACAGTGACAGCAACAGCAACGACTGCAGCACGAATTCTCGCTCTCCATCAGAGAAAGCCAGAGAGCGATGGGACGGCAGGCATAATGCTGAGAGAGTTCCTCATGCAGCAGACACCTTTCAAAAGTCAAGCAAAACGAAGAAGTCCAGACGAAGAAGCACTAAGCAAGTTTAGCTCCAGCAAGTGATGCTGGACAAAGACTGCTGAGTCGCTTCAGCCGTGTCCGACTCTGTGCGACCCCACAGACGGCAGCCCACCAGGCTCCCCCGTCCCTGGGATTCTCCAGGCAAGAACACTGGAGTGGGTGCCATTTCCTTCTCCAAGAAGGAAGACTAGAAGCTGCAAAAAGAAGAGAAGGGCAACACAGACGGAAATACGTGGATTAACAGAGAACCATCTCTCATTTTCTCCTCTCAATGCAGCAAGTGTAACATGGAGGCAGACAATGTAGATTATGTAAAATGTATGAAAACAACAGCACGATGAATAGGACGAGAATGGGATTGTACTGTTGCAAAGCGCTTCTATTCTACATGAGTTGGTAAAACATTAATTATGAGAGTAGGACAGACTGCAATAAATTGAGGATGCATGCTGCAATTGCAAATGCAGCCACTAAAAGTAAGTTACAATCACAGAGTAAGGGAGTAAGAGAGAAACAGAAAGATGGAGGGGAAGGAAGATCTAAACCCGACTTTAGGCAGTCCTCACTGTGTACAGCTGTCTTCTCCAAAGCTGGCAGGAACATGGAATTAGTGAGCACAGAACCATTGCTCCTAGGGGAAATACAAGGTTAGGTTCCAGGGAGCCTCTGGCCACAACACTTCAGTCAACCACCAGCACATAAGCTTGTCTTAGTTTGCTTGTGTTTGAAGACACCTTATTTAGCAAATACGCTTTGTCCATGCATTAACACTGAACTCATGATCAACAGTATTTTAACTCCTGCCGGAGGAAGCTTGCCTAGTAACAAGCCCGTTTTCTCTGTGAGGCGCGTTATGGTCTGCTCTACTCAGGAACACTAGGCAGCACCTCAGCACTGTGCTTGGGGCAGTTTAAACAGTGCAACCATCGAAAGAGCCACCAAATGTGAGAGCCACGGCACTGAGGAGACCACGGGAAGGACAGCGTGAGGAATGCAGCGGGAAGGCGGAGTGCGACGCGCTCAACATCAGTTCCGAGCCTGAATACCAGACGACTCAAAAACTTCACTGCTTCCTGCGTGTCCGTGAGGGAGGCTGAGAGCGCTGTCAGTACTGATCTGGGGATCAGAATTAAATTTTAGTAAGCAGTTTATAGATTCTATTCTATATTCGCAGATATAGAATACATGAATAAAGAGAATCAACTGCGTGTCAGTAGGTGCATTGGATATAACGGGACTCCAATTAAAAGGTACAGACTGTCAGAATGGGGATAAAGAAAAACAAAAACCAAAAGATCAAGACCCAACCATACCCTGCAAGATCCATGAGTGTAAAAAAAAATCCTCAGCACACTAGACACAGAGAAACTTCCTTAATCATATAAACCTACAGCAAATAATACACTTAATAGCCAAACCCTGAGGCCCTTTCCACTTGACTGGCAACAAGGGAAGGATGCTCATTCTTACCACTTCTATTGAACAACAGACAGAAGGTCCTAGCCAGTGTCACATGGCAAGGAAAAGAAATATAAGGGCTAAAAATTGGAAAAGAAGGTATAAAACTGTCTCTTTTCACACAGAACATAATTACTAACAAAGAAATTTCTAGGAAATCTAAATTAGCCTAGCCAGATTAATCTAAGTCAATTTAGCAAGGCTGCGGGATGCAAGATCATTCTACAAAATCCAAATATACAGACTAACAACAAAATGAAAATGAAATTTTAAAAATTTTATCTTAATGTTAAAGAGCAGATTAATTATGAATCATCTTTACAAAAGACATGCATGTCTCATATACTGAAAACTAAAATACATTGATGAGAGAAATTAAATATCTAAGGGCGTGGAGACACACACCTTGTTTGTAATTTGGAAAATTCATTTCTGTAAAGAGGTTGATTCTGCCCAGAATTCTGTTCATATTCCAAACAGATGTTTTTGCAGAAACTGGCCTCTGTTCTTAAACATACAGGAAAATGTGAAGGATGTAAAAGAGCCACAACGATCTTGAAGAGCATGAGCTGGAGGACAAAATTCAAGTCTGACCGTAAAGCCACAGTGATCATCGAAGTGTGGTCTCGGTCTAATGACAGACAAATCGATCACAACAGCGAGTCCAGGAATGCACCACGCGGCACTGTCTCCCGATTTTCACAAGAGGCACAAAAGCAACTCAACAATGGAAGTCCTTTCCAGCAAACAGTGCTGAAGCAACTGGATGTTCATATAGGAAAAAATGATCAGCCTTAACCCCTGACATCATAAAGCGAAAATAATTTGACATGGATCCCAAATCCTTTTCACATTTTTGATGTATTTACTCTGAAGAATAAAATAGTCTTCTGATGTCAAAATTTATAAGGTAAGTTTCTAAATTTTACTTTTTACTCTAAATTTTACTTTTAACATGCTATTTTTCCAAGTCAGTTTCAAAGTATCAGGTTTTAATGAGACAGTAAACGTCAAAAGTTCTAGTTCAGTACACACAGCAATTCTTTTTCCCTTCTAGTCTTACTGAGGTATAATTAACATATAGCACTGTATAAATTTAAGGTATACAGCATAATGATTTGACCTACATCATGAAACATTACCACAATAAGCTTAGTGGACATACACCATCGCACATAGATACAATATTAAAGAAAGAGAAAAATACATTTCTTCCCTTGTGATGAGAACTCTTAGGACTTAATCCCTTAACTTTCATATATAACATATAGGAGTGCTAACTGTATTTATCACGTTGTACATGTCATCCCTTCGGCTGAGCGCCGAAGAATTGATGCTTTTGAACTGTGGTGTTGGAGAAGACTTTTGAGAGCCCCTTGGACTGCAAGAAGATCCAACCAGTCCATTCTGAAGGAGATCAGCCCTGGGATTTCTTTGGAAGGAATGATGCTAAAGCTGAAACTCCAGTACTTTGGCCACCTCATGCGAAGAGTTGACTCACTGGAAAAGACCCTGATGCTGGGAGGGATTGGGGGAAGGAGGAGAAGGAGATGACCAAGGATGAGATGGCTGGATGGCATCACGGACTCGATGGACATGAGTCTGAGTGAACTCCGGGAGTTGGTGATGGACAGGGAGGCCTGGCGTGCTGCGATTCATGGGGTCACAAAGAGTCGGACACGACTGAGCGACTGAACTGACTGACTGACATGATATCCCTGAGTATCTTTTACATGAGTGTCTGTACCTTTCAACTACCTTCATCCAATTTCTCTCTGCACCCCCCATCTCGCCTCCAATAACAACAAATCTCATCTCTTTTTCTGTAAGTTTGCTTGTTGTTGAAGTATAATTGACCTACCGCACTACGTTGATTCCTGGTATGCAACACAGTGATTCAATATTTCTATACATTTCAAAATGGTCACCACAATAAGCATGTTATCATGTCACTATACAAAGATATTATGTGATTACTGATTNTGAGCGACTGAACTGACTGACTGACATGACATCCCTGAGTATCTTTTACATGAGCGTCTGTACCTTTCAACTACCTTCATCCAATTTCTCTCTGCACCCCCCATCTCGCCTCCAATAACAACAAATCTCATCTCTTTTTCTATAAGTTTGCTTGTTGTTGAAGTATAATTGACCTACCGCACTACGCTGATTCCTGGTACACAACACAGTGATTCAATATTTCTATACATTTCAAAATGGTCACCACAATAAGCATGTTATCATGTCACTATACAAAGATATTATGTGATTACTGATTATATTCCCCACATTGTGTATTTCATACCTATGAATCATTTATTTTGTAACTGAAAGTTTGTACCTCTTAATTTTAACCTAAAGCCAAAACTATGAAACTCCTAGAAATAAACACAGGAGAATATCTTTATACCTTGTGTATGAACAAGATGCAAAAGCATACGGCAAACTCAGCCTAAGGAGGGGCAGCAGAGTGTCCTAGTGAGCACTGGGCAGCGTCGACACGAGCTGGCGGCTTTTACAATGCGTGAGTGGAGCCCACAAATGCACGTGTGCGTGCGCGTGTGTATCTGCACGCCCACAAACACATCCCGGCTCTGTCACAAAACAGGAGCAGAAGTGATGGCGCTAGCTGCGCGCGCCAGGCGCCCGGACCTGTCCTCACCCACAGGAGCGAGGCTCCCGGAAGGAAAGCTGACTTGAGGGCTGAGGCACACACAATGGGCCCAGAGAAGCTCGTTGCACCAGAAAGCAAAAATGTTCAAAGAATTATGGACATATGTAAAATAAGCTAAGTAGTGAATTATAGGCCACTAAATAATGATAAAGTGCTATGTCACTTAGCTGCATCCGACTCTTTGTGACCTCATGGACTGTAGCCCATCAGGGTCCTCTGTCCACGAGGATTCTCCAGGTAAGAATACTGCAGTGGACTGCCATGCCCTCCTCCAGGGGATCTTCCCAACCCAAGGATCGAACCCACGTCTCCTGTGTTGCAGGCAGATTCTTTACCATCTGAGCCACCAGGCAAAGGCCCTCCATCCATGGAATTTTCTAGGCAAGAGAACTAAAGTGGGTTGCCATTTCCTTCTCCAGGTAAATAGAGAAGGAAGTTAAGTATTTCATTACTGGATGCTAACATCATCAATGGACGCAAACACACGTGGGTGAATGTTCAAAAAGGAATAGGATTCCCTGGTGGCTCAGTCAGAAAAGAATCTGCCTGCAACACAGGAGACCCGGGTTCAATCCCTGGGTCAGGAAGACCCTCTGGAGAAGGGAATGGCTACCCACTCCAGTGTTCTTGCCTGGAGAACCCCATGGACAGAGGAGCCTGACAGCCGACAGTCCACAGAGTAGCAAAGAGTCAGATGCCACCGAGGGGCTAACACTTTCACTTTCCGATACTTAATAACTTCAAAGGAAAAATCTGTATCTTGGCAGTAGAGAAATCTGGAAAACAGTGCCTTAACCAAGTATCCAAAGTCATCATCAATATTGGAACAAACTAGCATTGGGGGCTCCAAACGTCTTGTGCTAAGAACAATAAAGTCACTTTCCTGTAATTCTGTCTACAATGTATACCCTGAATCTAACCAGGAGGAAATTTCAGAGAAACACAAATTGGCAAACATTCTGGAGGGAAAAAGAAAAAAGAAAAAAACTGGTCCATAGTCTTCAAAAAGGTCAAATGTCATGAATGAAAAATTCAGGTTAAGGAACTACTCCAAATCAAGAGAGACTAAAGAAGCATGGCAATCAAATCCAGTGTCATTCTGGACTGGACACTGAGCCGGGGACTCAAGAGCAGCAAAGGACGTCACAGGGACAACGGCTGGGAACGCAATATGAAGCAGAATTAGACAGCGGCACTGCACGGACCATCAGACTGTTACGCGGCCACGGAAGAGGCCGTCCCAGGCCTTAAGAGAGCCACAACTTAGACTCCAATGAACCAGAAAAACTGTATTCATATACATGCATAGGGAGAGAGGGATAAAGCTAACGGGGTAAATTTCTAACAATTGCTAAGTCTTAGTAAAGGATATGTGGTAGTTCTTTATACTCTTACACTTTTTCTCTAAATGTGAAATCATATCAAAATTAAAAGTCACACATAAACCAAAAGCCACAACTGTAAAATCGGAAAAGCGTCTGGATAAACACGAAGGACAAATGATCACTTCCCTCAATATACAAACAAACTGTATAAAGGAATCAGAAAAAAGCAGTAACACCCCTAAAAGATTAATGGGAAAAAACATGTGCAGCCAATTCACAAAAGGAACTAACGTACTTTTAAAGGAAAAACAATAACAAAAAGCCAACTTCACTGATAATTTAAACAGGTAAAGGAAGATAACAACGAGATATTTTCCATGTGTTAAATCAGTTATTTTATTTTTTAAACACCCAACATTAGCAAGAATATCCTAAAACGGCCACTCAACGTCCTGCTCGTGGGAATGTTAATTAGAAACTTTCAGCAATGCACTTCAGCAGTGTAATCTAAGAATCTTAAAAATATCCACACCACTTCACCCAGTTCATGACAGTACCCCAAGGAAATCATCTGAACTGTGGATTCAAGTGTACGCCCGAAGTTATTCATCAAAGGATATTTCCAGTCGCAAAGTTCTTTAAAATAAGCTATATGTTAAGCAACAGGGAAGTGGTTAAATAAACTAAGACATAATCATAAAATGCAATATGCAGTCCGTAAAAGGTACTAAAAATGGGAAACGTCATGCAATAAATGTTAAGAGAATAAAGCTTATAAAAACGGGCACTCAGGATGACTCCAATTAGGTAAAAAACAATCAGCAGTACCCAGGAAAAGTACTAATTATGAACATTGACTGTCTGAAAATTAATAAAACGAGGACTACAAACACTTGTCCTAATCTCAAGTTTATCTGTCTTGCCCACCCCTCACCACCTGCCTCTACCCACGATAGCGCCACCATTCCTTCCAAGGTGGTATATTTGCAACTGCCTGTTTCTGGCTCCCTCTCAGCTCTCTAAGCATTTCTCGAGGGCATGGCACCATCCCCAGCTGCACTCGTTAAACATCTGCTGCTCAATATTTACAAATTCTCCCATCTCATTTCATACACATTAAAAAAAAAACTGGCTTTATCCAGCTACTGAAGTCACCTCATAAATGAAATCTAAAGTGAATATGGAAGTTCACCAAGATGCAGCTTCTCTTTCCTTTGCTTCTTTCAAATAAAAACATTAAGGAGAAAAGCACCTTTTTTCAACACTCCGGACTCGCAAGGCAGGCTTCAGGACACACAGAGACACCACATACCTGAGGAGTGCCGTGTGCCAGGCCCACCGGTGCCATTGTCATCTCAGGCTCGCGTCAGAGCACATTTGTTTTTAAGTCTAATCATGAGCTGCCACCAAAACACACGGCCATCTGCACGCGGCAGCGCTCAGCCACTGCCCAGGGCCACACCTGACTCCAGCCCCACCCCACTCCCCACGGAGTCCACCTCCTCTTGGCAACGCTCCACCTAGTCAGACAAGCAGAGCAGCCAGGAGGAAGAGGCTGTAAGCAAGGCTGGCGACATGGAGAAACCAGACGGAGGAGGGTGAGCACAACCGTGGAACAGGGCTGACCGAGCGGCATCCGTCACTCAGTGACCTTCAGCCGGGGCGATTTTGGCCACTTGGGGGACTTTTGGCAAAGTCCTAGAGATATTTTTGGTTGCCCTAACTCTCGGGATGTTACTGGCATCCAGTGTGAAGAGGCCAAGAAAGCTCTAACCATTCTAAAATGCACCGACAGTCCCCACAACAAATTATCCATACCCAAATGCCAGCGGTGCTAAGGTTGAGCAAACTGCCATAAATTGATTTATCCACCAATACAGCAGAATCTACACCCAACTCAGCAGGAACAGGACACACAGTGGATAAAGCAGATTTGCGGCATTTTATGAAATGTAAATACACACACACGCACACAAAGCCTCCTCAGCCAGATGCTTACGGCAGAGTGAGAGAGTCGCTCCCTTGGACCAAAATTCTACTGCAGGACGTGGGAACAAGAACATTACAATTTAACGAAAGTAATAAGAAAACCTCTTCCTCCTCAAGGGCTTGCTCTGCCACACGTCACATATTTCTTCAAAGACTGCCTCACAGCAGACACTGTAGGAAGATAATACTATCAAAATTGCCCAGACTGGTAAACATCTCCAGAGAAGCTGGCAATGCACCCACATAGCTGATGACAAATTTAGCTGCCTATCTCAAGGACCTAAGAACCCAACTCACAGTTCCCAGCTTAGCTTAAAAGTGGCAAACATTCAAAGACCGTCCAAAAAGAAGAAAATAGTAGTGCTCCTTTCCCACACAAATCATCAAAAACCATAATACTTAAGAGAAGCAACATCTTCAAAACTGAGAACAAAAAGTATTTAGTCTGCACTTCAACAACAACAAAAACCTGCAGATAAGAAGGAATTTCGTATATAAAATGCCATTATTATAATTCAGTTAAGGTTAGTGACCTCTGTGGCATACTACAGTTATCTTTTTTCTTGATTACTTTAACAATTTTATCATGTCATGACTTCCACCCACGGGAGGCCAGAAAGTTAGAGAACTCATCCAGCACCATCCCTAACTGAGACTTCAATAATTTTGACCTGACTCTGATGCATCATTTGCCAGTCTGACCTTGACTTTCGTCCCTGCAGGGTTACAAAGCATCCACATTTAAGGAGGCCCATTTCAGTGTTGGACAGGAGTGTTAATAAATGTGAGAGTGTGTCCATTACCCTGAGACAAAAGCGGCCCTCCTTCCATCCACAGGCATTAGTTTTGCCCTCAATTAGTATTGTGAGACGGAGAAGGCAATGGGAACCCATTCCAGCACTCTTGCCTGGAAAATCCCATGGAGGGAGGAGCCTGGTGGGCTGCAGTCCATGGGGTCGCTAAGAGTCAGACACGACTGAGCGTCTTCACTTTCATGCACTGGAGAAGGAAATGGCAACCCGCTCCAGTGTTCTTGCCTGGAGAATCCCAGGGACAGGGGAGCCTGGTGGGCTGCCGTCTGNGTATTGTGAGACGGAGAAGGCAATGGCAACCCACTCCAGCACTCTTGCCTGGAAAATCCCATGGAGGGAGGAGCCTGGTGGGCTGCAGTCCACGGGGTCGCTAAGAGTCAGACACGACTGAGCGTCTTCACTTTCATGCATTGGAGAAGGAAATGGCAACCCGCTCCAGTGTTCTTGCCTGGAGAATCCCAGGGACGGGGGAGCCTGGTGGGCTGCTGTCTGTGGGGTCGCACAGAGTCGGACATGACTGAAGTGAGTTAGCAGCAGCAGCAGCAGTATGGCGAAAACAAACTTAATTACTTTCAATACATTAGTACTTAAAAGTTTCTGTAAAATTATCTCGTTCTCCTCACCCCTTTTCTTCTCCAGGCTGTAAAATGCACTCTCCTCATGAACTCAATTATGATTCACTGAGACAAAAATAAAACCCAGAATGGAAGAAACAGAAGGAATATTAAAGACCAACTAGTTCAAACTCAATCCTACTTTTATAAATGAGTAAAATAAGATAGAAAAGGATGAAGCAAGGCTGCTTGGTAAAAGTCAAGCAGCTATACAGGAAAGCTTGGAGTGGAGCTCAGGTTTCCTAACTCTTAGGTCTAATCTCCGCGGAACTGTTATCAAGTTGTATTAGATGCTGTTACTAGCAGAATGGACTTTTTTTAAGTTTTATGATAAAATAGAAAAATATTTTCAGGTTTCACAAGTTCAAAACAAATCACATCACCACAGTCACCTCATGAACTAGTGTAACTGTGATCGTTCATACTCTGTGGATGGAAGAAACCCAGCGCCAAGGTCACCAGTAAGCACTGACGCTGGCTCTAGAAGCCGAATCCTTAAACCACTATGCCACCTGGGTGAGCACCAGAACATTCCTAACACTAGTGCAACTGAATTAACAAACTTAAGACTTCCTGCGATTCTTTGAAATGTTAACACTTTGATATAGTCTAATATAAAAGATACCCTTCCTAAAAAAAGTATTCAAATTGTTTTTTAACAAGTCAAGATAAATTTAAAGATTTACAGTTTATAGCCTCCTGGCATAAAAGATCATTTTAACTTAAAAAATCAGGCTATACTATTATAGTATCATCTTCTACATCAACTACCCTAAAGAAACTCACCAAGAAGCAAACTAATCTTTTGGGAAGTAACACAGAAGAACTCATTTATCACAGGGAACTTTTTGAGAAACCCTAGCAAGCAAAGCTTCATACTCTCAATTATTTCCCAAAGGCTCTTCCACATAAGATGTGTGCCATGAATAATATATAAGCACTAAGCAAATAATGCATTCAATCTGCCTAATTCACACAAATGTAATAAAATATTAAGAAGCAATAAAGGTGTGGACTGACTGAATACTTAGGCTAAGTTCCTTTCCCATCAAGACCCTCTTAAAATAATAAAAGGATTTTCCTAAAAAGAAGCGGCTTACACTTCTCAGAAGTTAGAGTAAGTGTACTTTCCCAATAAGGACAAGTAAAGGTTCTGCATATTTCACATAAAGCAAACAGAAGACTTTCAAACGCAGAAAGGAGGAGTAGACTAGCTCGCGGTCTCAGGATCCAAGGAATGGCGTCTCGTTAAGTCTCCTGAGTTTTCTTTTTGCTTCATATAATCCAAAGGCGGAGCCAAAGAATTGGCAAATCCAGAAACATCAGGAAGTGAACACAAGCTCCAAGAGAAGCTTGCTGTTTCTAAGCAGAGGAGCGGAAAGAGTCAGCCTAGAAAGTAAGAAGCAACAATCACCGACTCCTGACAGACGTGTGCGCATGTTCTGCTGTGCTCAGTTGCTTCAGTCATATCCGACTCTCTGGGACGCTATGGACTGTAGCCCACCAGGCTCCTCTGTCCATGGAATTTTCCTGGCCAAAATACTGGAGTGAGTTGGCATGCCCTCTTCCAGGGGATCTTCCTGACCCAGGGGTCAAACGTGTGTCTCCTGTGTCTCCTGCGTGACAGGTAGATTCTTTATCACTGAGCCACACCACCACAGGGAAAAAACCTGTGGTCACAGCCCTACCCATGCCAGCAAAGACCAAGGGTAGATAAGACATCTTCTCTCACCAAGATATAACCAAGCATCCCAACATCTTCATCAAGCTGGTGCCAAGAGGAGGTTGGGTAAGTAGCTGGAACTTTCTTCCTTACCACTGCTGTGTCTTGGTTTAAAAAAAAGGTGGGGTGGGGAGCTCAGCAAAGATATAAAGAAGAGCCAAAAGGAAACTTCAGAACTGAAAAATACAATTACCAAAATACAAAAACCAAGAGATGGGTTCAGCAGAATGGTGTAGACAGAAAAAAGTAGTAACCCAGAAGATATCCAAATTTGGTAAAAGATACATTTACAGACTCAAGAGTCTGAGCAAACATCTGAGCAAACAGGATAAACTCAGAGAAATCCTCAGTAAGACATGTGAACAGTTAAACTTCTGAACACTGAAGGATAAAAAGCCTTGAAAGCAATGAGACAGAAGTAACACCTTACCTATAGGGGAAAAATTATTTAAACAGCAGCATATATTTCATCAGAATATAGAGAGGTCAGAAAGACACAACAGTTTTCAAGTACCGAAAGAAAAGAGCTGTCAACTCAGAGTCCGATATCCAATAAAAATATCCTTCAAAGAGGAAGGGGAAATCAAGACATTTGAGATAAAAGTAAACTAAGAGACAGCGTCATCAGCAGATGTACCCCCAAAGGATGAAATGGCAAAAGGAAGTTCTCTGAACAGAAAGAAAAACCCTTAAGGTACTAGCAAACAGAATTCAGTAAATACAAAAAGAATTATAAACCATGACCAAGTGAGGCTTATCCCAAGGATACAAGATTCTTTTTCAATTTTTGAAAATTAATCAGGAGAAGGGATAAGCTGGGAGTTTGGGGCTCATATATATGCACTACAATACATAAAACAAGTGACATACAAGGACCTGCTGTACATCACACAGAGCTGTGCCCAGCACTCTGTATGACCTACATGGGGAGATCTTTCAAAAGACTGGATACATGTTCTACGCTACGTAACTGATTCCCTTTGCTATACAGAGTGAACCAGTTATACAGAAAGTAGCACAAAAGAAAGTATACACAAGCAGAAAGTAAGGCAACATTGTAAATTAACTGTACTTCAATAAAAAATTTTTTTTAATTAATCAGCGTAATCTACAGTGTTAAGAGGCTAATGAGTAAAATCACAGGATGATACCAATGAACAAAGAAAGTATATGACAGAATTCAACATCAGTCCATAATTTTTTTTTAAAAAGTCTCAGAAAAATAGGAACAAAAAAGAACATACTTAATTTGAAAAAGAGCATCTATTAAAAAAAAAAACACAGCTTACAACTAACATTACACTTAATGATGAGAAAATCACTGCTCTGCCCCTAAGGTTGGGGAAAAGGCAACTCTTATTTAATATAGTGCTAGAAGTTCTAGCCAATGCAGCAGAGCAAGAAAAGAAATAAGAGGCACAGAGATTAGAAAGACACAAATAGAACTGCACCTATTTTCAGATTACACAGAACATCCCAAGGAAACTACCAAAAAATAAATAAATAACCTCCCCGAATAACAAAATTCAGCAAAGTTGCAGGATGCAAGATAAACATACAAAAATTAGCTACACTTCTAAACACTAGCAATGAAAACGAGGACGTGGAAATTAAAACACAATATCACTCACGATCATGAAAAAACGGCACATAAGGTGTGAATGTAAGGAAGATCTGTGCTGAAAACTATAAAATGCTTGTGAGAGAAATCAGAGGGCTAATAAAGTAATAAATAATTGTGTTCATGGACAAGACTCAACAAAGTAATAATGCCTATTATTCCCTAATGAATACACTAACTCAAGAAGATTTCTGTTCAATTCTTTCAAAGACTTTTGTAGACACAGACACAAATATTTTAAAATGTATACGGAAAGACAAAAGCTAAACCACCTTTGAAAGATAACAGAATGGGAGAAATCAGTCTACTGGATTCAAGACAAGGTCTGTATAGTCAAAGCTATGGTTTTTCCAGCAGTAATGTACAGATGTAAAAGCTAGAGCATTTGGACTCTGTGGGAGAGGGCGAGGGTGGGATGATTTGGGAGAATGGCACTGAAACATGTATAATATCATATATGAAACGAATTGCCAGTCCAGGTTCAATGCATGATACTGGATACTTGGGGCTGGTGCACTGAGACGACCCAGAGGGATGGTATGGGAAGGGAGGAGGGAGAGGGGTTCAGGATGGGGAACACGTGTATACCTGTGGTGGATACATGTTGACGTATGGCAAAAGCAATACAATATTGTAATTAACCTCCAATTAAAATAAATAAATTTAAATTTTTAAAAAGATATACAGATGTAAAATAAGCGTATGAAAAGATGTTAAATATCATATGTCATTAAGGAATTTCAAATAAACGTGAAATATCTCTTCATTTATTTTTTTTAAAAAAGGAAGGCTGAGTGCCAAAGAACTGATGCTTTCAAACTGTGGTGCTGGAGAAGACTCTTGAGAGTCCCTTGGACAGCAAAGAGATCAAACTCTTAAAGGAAATCAACCCTGAATATTCACTGGAAAGACTGATGCTGAAGCTGAAGCTCCAACAGTCTACCTGATGTGAAGAGCCGACTCACAGGAAAGATTTCCCTCTCCCTCGTGCTGGGAAAGATTGAGGGCAGGAGAAAAAGTGGTAAGAGAGGATGAGAGGACTGGGTAACATCACTGACTCAACGGACATGAGTCTGAGCAAATTCCAAGAGGTGGGGAAAGACAGGGGACCCAGGAGTGCTGCAGCCCACAGGGGGGTCACAGAAAGCAGGACACAACTTAGCTACGGAACAACGACACAGAGCGCCCCTAACCAGGGCTGTGTGGCACCAGCAGAGACAGACACACAGCCCAACGGGGCAGAGCAGGCGACACCCGAGCAGACCCACACAACTGCGCCCAGACGACGCTTGACGAAGCGAGTCAGCGAAGGAAGAACAACTTTCTCCAGAGCAATGAGGAAAACAAGTGAACCTCAGGTGAAGCTTCACCCCCTTAACTGAGACAGTTCTTTCACTTACACATGCAACCTGAGACCGTAAAGCTTCTAGGGAGAAAAAAGCGTTTTAAAAAATCTTTAGGATTCAGGGCTAGACAGTTATTAAACCTGACACCAAAGACATGATTCCCAACCGGAAAAGTTTACAAACTGAACTTCAAAGGGTGAAAAGGTCAGCCCCAGAGTCAGAGAAAATACTTGCAAATCACTGACAAAAGACTGCTGCTGCTGCTGCTGCCAGTCGCTTCAGTCGTGTCCGACTCTGTGCGACCCCACAGACGGCAGCCCGCCAGGCTCCCCGTCCCTGGGGCTCTCCAGCCAAGAGCACCGGGGTGGGGTGCCATTTCCTTCTCCAGCGCAGGAAAGCGAAAAGTGAAACTGAAAGTGAAGGCGCTCAGTCATGTCCGACTCTTCATCCTTTATTGTCTATAAAGGACTCTCAAAACTCAGCAACAGAAATCCAATTAGTAAGTGGGCAAGAGACACAAAGAGACTTTCACTGAGCGCATACACAAGCGACAAATAAACATCAGAACACGTTCAGTCTCCCCAGCCACTGTCGCCGTGCAGCCACTCAGTGGTGGCCCGCTCTGCGATCGGGGAAAAGCAAGGGAGAGCCGCAGTGAAGCGGCATCACACACCTACCAGGATTACCAAAGTGAGAAACGGTGCCAACACCAATATGCGGGCAAGGGCAAGGCGAACCTGGAGCACCCTTTCAGTACCGGCAGGAATGTAAAACGGCACATTCTCTCTGGAAAACACTTGGGCAACTTCTTAAAACAAACCAGGTGAATATCATACAGCCCAGCTACGGCACTCCAGGACTTTCATGCCAGAGAGATGAAGTGATATGATCACAGGAAAATGAAACTTTATTTTCTATTGGCTATTATTTCCTATTGGCTGTTGCTAGCAAAAACCAAAAATATGTTTGGCTACTGGTACTCTGAATCGAGCAGAAATATCTTTACTGCTGACAGGGAGAAAGTTTTAGTGGTCTGTATAGAAGATCAAACTAGCCACATTTTCTTTAGCCAAAGCCTAATCCAGATAATTAATGAGGCTGCTACACTAAATGAGAGATTTTCAATGAAGATGAAACAGCATTATACTGGAAGAAGATGCTATCCAAAACTTTCATAGCTAGAAGGAAGTCAATGCCTGGTTTCAAAACTTCAAAGGACAGACCCATTCTCATTAGGGACTACAGCTGCTGGTCACTTTAGGTGAAAGCCAGCACTCAACCATGCGAATCCCACGGTCTCTAAGAATTAGCTACGCCTCCCCTGCCTCTGCTCTATGAGTGCAACAGCAAGACCCGGGCGGCAGCACACTGCTCCACGACACGCCACTACAGATTTCAAGCCCACGACTGAGGCCCAGCGTCCAGGAAAAGAGACTCCTTTCAAAATGACTGCTCACGGACCACACACTCGGCCACACAGGGGCCCTGGGGGACACACTGTAATGAGACAGTCCCACTGCTGCTCTCATGCCATCAACACATCCGTTCTGCAGCTCACAGATCGAGCAGCCATTCTGACTTTTATATCTCATTATTTAAGAAAAACGTCCCAGAAGGCCACAGCAGCCATCGATAGTGATTCCCTTGCTACATCTGGGCAAAACTGAAAACCTCCTAGAAACGATCTCATCTTTCCAGACATCACTAAAAACATTCACGATTCATGGAAAGAACTAAGGGGCATCTGGGAGCTAATCAACCTTATCAAAATTAAGGGAAGTCTGGAAGTTCACATGGGTTTCCCAGGTGACCCTAGTGGTGGAGAACCAACCTGCCAATGCAGGAGACACAGAGACTGGGGTTCGATCCACAAGCCAGGAAGGCCCCTGGAGAAGGAGATGGCACCCCACTCCAGTGCTCCTGCCTGGGAAATCCCATGGACAGAGGAGCCTGGAAGGCTATAGTCCATGGCGCTGCACAGAGTCAGGCATGACTGAAGTGACTTAGCACACACGCATGACAAAACTTTAATGGAAGAGTTACTCTTACGGAGGAGCAAAGAAAGTGGTATCTTGGGATGGAGTCTACTCCTGGTGAAGGTGAAGCCGATCTGCTGAAATGACAACAGAGGACTCGGAGTGTTACACGCACTCAGCCGATGCAGCAGTGGCAAAGGCTTAAGAGGATGGGCTTCAATCCTGGCAGAGGCTCCACTGCGGATGAGACGCTATCAAACTGCATGCATGCTACAGAGAAATGGCTCATGGAAGGAAGAGGAGATCCAAGCAGCAAACTCCACTGCTGTCTTATTCTAAGAAGCTGCCACAGCCACTCGAGCCTTCACAGACGCCTCCGTCACTGTCCGCTACAGCCATCAACATCAAGGCAAGACCCTCCACCAGGAAAACCACTGTGACTCACTGGGGCCTCAGATGATGGTGAGCACATGTTAGCAACAGGCTATTTTTATATTAAGCTATATAAATTGCTTTTAGACACAGTATCATGAGTATGCTCTTGTATACTTAACAAATTACAGTATAGCATAAACACACTCTTTCTGTGCTTTGGGAAACCAAAAAAAAAAACATGTGATTTGCTTTATCTCAACATTTCCTTTATTGCCTTGGTCTAGAACCAAACGCACAATATGTCCAAGGTGTGCCCAGACTCTGAACTGAGAATGAAAGGGTTTGGGGACCGGAATGGAAGACTGAAGAAACGTCAGTGCGACTGACCCACTACACCGCTCCCTGTTCCTGGGCAGATTAGAAGACTGCACTTGCCAGTCTCACTGGCAATGATGTTAGAGTTAATGTGACTGATTTCTGACAAATATGATATGGGAAAAGTAACACCAGCCACTTCCAGACCTGGCCTTTAAGATCATTCACTGAGCTCCCCCAGCTCTCTCCCGCTGCCATCTGCAGAGCCCGGGGGCGCGGCTGCGGGGGGTGGGGGGGGCCCACCCAGCGTGCCTCAGACTCTGCATCACAGAAACGCTTGCTGCGATCGTCGCTGTGGCCATGGCACAGGCCAGCACTTTCAAACACGCTGCTGCAAATAAGCCATCCTGTTCTGACGCAGGTCCAGTGGCCCGAGAGCCTACATCTCGAACAAGCATGCGGATGACGCCGACGTGGACAGTCTACGGAACCCTCTGTGAGGAGCGAGAGCCTTCAGCTGCCAGGATGAGTGCACCAGGGGAGAGCAGATGATTCTCTGGAGAAAGTGAATGACCCAGAGCAAAGGCCTCCCACAGGGACTGGGCAGTGACACCAGAGAATTCAGACTCACGCTCAAGCAAGACGATGAAAGGCTTCACAAAGAAAGCCACCCGGAAGAGGACAGAGACTGACAGGGAAGGTGACACTGTAGATGATGTGATCCAGCATCTGTCAAAAGGGATAATTCGTCTACGAGAAGGTATATGAAAAAAGCGATGTCTGTACAAAAGCGAGGTAATAACTTTACTTCGCCAACAAAGGTCCATCTAGTCAAAGCTATTTTTTCCCGTACTCATGTATGGATGTGAGAGTTGAACCATAAAGAAAGCTGAGTGCTGAAGAATTGATGCTTTTGAACTGTGGTGCTGGAGAAGACTCCTGAGAGTCCCTTGGACAGCAAGGAGATCCAACCAGTCCATCCTAAAGGAGATCAGTCCTGAATATTCACTGGAAGGACTGATGCTGAAGCTGAAGCTCCAATACTTTGGCCACCTGACAGGAAGAACTCACTGGAAAAGACCCTGATGCTGGGAAAGGTTGAAGGGAGGAGGAGAAGTGGACGACAGAGGATGAGATGGGTGGATGGCATCACCAACTCAATAGACATGAGGCTGAGCAAGCTCTGGAAGTTGGTGATGGACAGAGAAGCCAGGCAGGCTGCAGTCCATGGGGTCTCAAAGAGTCAGACACGACTGAGCAACTAAACTGAAGAAAAGAAATGCAGTCACAGACTACAGTTTGGCTCTACAGTTAAAAAAGAGCTGTCAGTGACGAAATACTAACTGGGGAAGGCCACAGCACCCCACTGCAGCACTCCCGCCTGGAAAATCCCAAGGATGGAGGAGCCTGGGGGGCTGCAGCCCATGGGGCCACTAAGAAGAGTCGGACACGACTGAGCGACTTCACTTTCAGTTTTCACTTTCATGCACTGGAGAAGGAAATGGCAACCCACTCCAGTACTCTTGCCTGGAGAATCCTAGGGACGGGGGAGCCTGGTGGGCTGCCGTCTATGGGGTCACACAGAGTCGGACACGACTGAAGCGACTTAGCAGCAGCAGCAGCAAATACTAATTACTGATTTCAATAAACATAGGACTGTAACCATAATTGAAATGGAGAAAAGGTAAGTGAGCAGAGTTTAAGATGCCCACATTCTCACAGCAAGACGGCAATGCATAACATTTAAAGCTGATAAATCATTAACAGTGAGGTCAGCATTAAGTTATGGAATATGGAGGTAACCATAACAAACAAGAAAACAAAAGGCGCCTCTGCTTTTCATCATGAGCACTTGCGCTTTCTTTACACAAGGTCCAAGCACTACTGCAAAAAAAGTTTAAGCATTAATTTTAAAATACAGAGAAGTAAAGAGACTGGCAATAGACAGTATGGGCAAAACAACGGGGGGAAGATCAACATATCAGGGCAAATGCGGACGAAATAAACCCCCTTAACCAGACAGCCCACCTGCAGCGTTCTATGCCGCAAGCACACGCCCGCAAGTCTTCAAAGACATCTACACAAGGATGGTCAGTGCAATACTGTGAAAAAAGAGAAAGACAGAGCATGCTAAATATTCACTAATTATAGGGAACGAGTTTAATTAATTACGAATAAATGTACCCAATCTGGGGGCTTCCAAGGTGGTGCTAGTAGGAAAAAACCCACCTGCCGATGCGGGAGACATGAGAGAAGAAGGCTCCATCCCTGGGTCCGGAAGACCCCCTGGAGGAGGGCATGGCACCCCGCTCCAGTATTCTTGCCTGGAGAATCCCAGGCACAGAGGAGCCTGGAGGGCTACAGTCAACGGGTCACACAGTGTCGGACACGACTGAAGCCACTCAGCACGCACTCACCCACCCAACTTGATTTCAGCCTTCTAAGACAGAAAGCAGACAGCCTCGGCACGCCAAAGTCACTTCTGGCCCACAGAACTGTGAGATTAAAACATGTCCTGGTTTAAGCCTCTGAAGTTTGTGGTAATTCATTAGAGTTCAATAAAAAACAAATACTTCTAGAAAAGCTGAAGAAATGCATCACCCTACAACCCAGCCCCTATGGTTAGAAATAATTATATATTCAGAGAAAGTCTTGTCCGTGTGCACCAGAAGACACAAAACGTTCACATCATCACTGCTCATGACAACAACAACAGCCAACAACCGATCAAAAGTATAAAGGTGAAATGGTGGAATATTCATATAAAATAATGGAATACAACAGTGAAACATGAATGACCCACAACCACACATGAAAATACAGACGAATGTCAAGGCATATTGTGCGAGATAAGTAAGCAAGTAACAGACGCGTACACTCAGTATAGTTCTAGTGAGTAGTTCAACAGGGCATGGAGAGAAACAACAAAGCTTAGAGATGCAGTAAAGCTATCTTAAAAAAAGAAAAAATAAACACAAATCTTAAGAGAAGCAGTCATGTCTGTGGGGAGCTAAGAGGATGGGGTGAAGGGGAGACCAGGGATACTGAAGGTGACGTAAGGTTTTGGTCTTAGCTGGTACTGACTACAGAGTAATGGTGTTTAAATTCTAAAACACAGCTGAGAATTATTACAACGTTTATTCAGTATTTAGAGGACAAAATCACCCAGGAATAAAATATCTACAAGACAAGATAAACCCTTCCTTTTCTTTTGTCAAGATAAGTTCATTGAAAAAATAATTCAAATAATATATAAAAGTCCAATCATTTTTTTAATCACCTAAAATTCCACCATCAAGACACAATTCATAACAACCTGAACATGCTTTGGGACATTTCATGTACATATGTTTACACATTACAGTATTTTAAATAAAATCATTATATACACACAAATATATCTGCTTATTCTATAAATGCTGTTTAGACCCCTGCTTTTTAAAAATCAAGTGTATTAAATTACATTTTACATGAAATGAACCCATTTTAAGTGATGGAAAAGCTTTGACTGAAGTGTACGTAGTGTAGCAATGAGCCAATCCAAATTCAGACAGAACACTTTCATTACTACAAAAAGCTCCTTCCTGTGCCTCTGCAGTCAATTCCCGCACCTCTGGCTGCAAGCAGTCATTAACCTGCTTTGTTATAGATTAGCTTTGCTGGCTTAGGATCAACGTGAATGGCATTATGCAGCATGCACTCTTCAGTGTGGGGCTTCTGTTCAGCATAGAATTTATGCTATCAACAGTCCCCTTTATACTGCTGAGTAGCACTCTATCTGTATATTCATTAATAGACAGTTGGCATACTTCCAGTTTTGCTCTCTAAACACTGAGGTGCAGGTCATTTGTGATATTCAGTTTTTACTTTATAATCAGGGGTAGAATTGCTGGACCACAGAGTATATGTAACTTGAACAGGAAACTGCCACGCTGTCGTTCAAAGCTTCTGCATCGTTACACACTCCTACTAGCAACCCATGCCAGCTTTAGTTGCCCGGCAAGCTGGCCAACACTTGCTATTGTCCGTCTTGCAGATTTTAGCCGCTCCTGTAGGCAAACAGCTGCTCATTTCTATTTGCATTTCCATAAACGACTAGATACGTTGAGAATTTTTAAAGTGCCTATCAAAAAATTTAAACGTCTTCTTCCGTGAAGGGTCTGTCCAAATCCTGTAACCAGTGTTGTGATGTGGGCACTGTCTGCCTTCTTATTGTTGATTATTGTTGTTGATTAGCCACTAAGTCACGTCCAGCTCTTCTGCAACCCGATGGACTGTAACCTGCCAGGATCCTCTGTCTGTAGGATTTTCCAGGCAACAGTACTGGCGTGGGGCGCCACTTCCTTCTCCAGGGGCATCTTTCCAAGCGAGGGATCAAATCCAAGTCTCCTGCACTGGCAGGTGGACTCTTTACACTGAACCACCAGGGAAGCCCACTGGTGATCATGGAGGTCCCTTCCATACACTGGATGAAGGTTCTTTCTCAGATGTATGGATCGCAAATATTTGTTCTGGGAGCTTCTGTTTCCCTTTTCTTGAAACAGTACATGTGTACATGCTCAGTTGCTTGACAGTGTCCGACTCTTCTCGACCCCATGGACTGTAGCCCGCAAGGCGCCTCTGTCCATGGGGTTCTCCAGGCAAGAACACTGGAGTGGGCTGCCATTTCCTCCTCCAGGGGATCTTTCCGACCCAGGGATTAAATCCTCGCCTCCTGCATCTCCTGCATTGGCAGGCCGATGCTTTATCACTGTGCAACCTGGGAAACCCTAAAACAGTACAGGAAGTTTAAATTTTAAAGTGCAGAAGCTTTTAATTTTTATTAAGCCTAATTTAACATTTAAAAAAATTTATAGTTAGTGCTTTATTTTGTATCATGTATATGACTGAATGTTTACCCTTCAGACTGGAAACAAAATATGGATGTCTGCTTACCACTTCTATCATCATATTGGACTTGAGGTTCTAGTCAGGTTTAGCCACTCAGGCAAAAAAGAAAAAAAGAGAAAGGCAGGAGGGAAGGCAAGAAGTACTGAGCAGAAATGAATTAGTAAAATTGTCTTTATATACATAGAAAATCCTGAAAAACGGACCTAAAGACTACCAGAAATAAGCGATTTTAGAAATACTGTGAGATACAAAGGGAATATACAAAACCATTGCATTTTTGCATATTAGCAATGAAGAAGTGGACAATCACTTTTTAAATCCATTTATAATGACAGAAAAACCCATAAAATATTAAAGATATAAATTTTACAAAACATGTATAGGACCTGCATACACTAATAAACTAAAAACAACATGTTGCAGAATATTAAAGAATTAAATAAATGACACATTGGGAAATTCACTATAAAGATAGCAATTTTCTACAGATTGATCCAGAAACTCAAGGCAATTGCAACTGAAATTCCAAGAAGTTTCTGAAACTAACAAGCCCGATTTTAAAATATTTATGAAAATACATAAAACCTAAAATACCTGAAACAGCTTTGAAAATAATGGACAAAGTTGGAGGATCTATACTGACCGATTTCAAACCACACATAAAGCCACGGCGAGGCAGACAGTATGGCGCTGACATAAAGAAAGGGAGAGAGAAAGGGACGTCGCTCAGTCGTGTTCGACTCTTTGCAACCCCATGGACTGCAACCCAGCAGGCTCCTCCGTCCATGGGATTCTCCAGGCAAGAACACTGGAGTGGGGTGCCATTTCCTTCTCCAGGGGATCTTCCCAACCCAGGGATCGAACCCAGGTCTCCCGCATTGCAGCCAGACGCTTTACCCTCTGAGCCACCAGGGCATAACAAATCAAGAGGAGACAGTCCAGAAACGAGCCACACACGTGTGTCGCCAGCTAATTTCCAACAGAAGTCAAATTCAGTGGGCAGAGGATGGAGAAATTCAATGGGGAAAGGATAACCTTTTCAACAAATAATACAAAAACAACTGTGTATCCATAAAGGAAAATAATGAACCCAAACCCATACCTCACACCGCACATCTCCATCAGCCCCCCAAAATAGATCACAAATTTAAATATATGAATATATAACCTAAAACCATAAAACTTTCAAAGAGAAAACATACGAGAAAACTTTTATGGTCTACATTTTTCATACAACAATATCTCAGGTAGCTTTTAATATTAATAAATATAAATCTTTTGCATTTTTTAAAAAGTAAGAAAAACATAGAGAAAATCCTTAAAATTTTTTGAAACATGTCTTCATTTAAAATAAAATTTCAAAACTCACTGTGAGTTCCTCATTCATATGGTTTCACGAGTGACGTATTTCATGAACATTTTCCCAAAGAGCTACACTGACGTCTGAAGGTCTTTGTAATGCAGAGATGCTCACTGAAGCAGTGCCATGCTAATAAACTTTACGCAGATGACAAGCATCACAGTGAATCAAAAGCTACATGTAAACAAAGTTTTCAACTGTCTTCAATCCCACAAAGTGTATGCTTTGTAGAACTGAGAAGACGGATTCCCCTGCCCTTTCCAGCATCTTCCCACCCTTCTGTAAGCCTGTCTTCCTGAACCCACCTTAACCTCCATGACTGGGATTAAATACCACCTCCTCCGGGAAGTTCTGCCATTCAATCTAACCTGTTGGGTACTGATCCTCCTCTCAATTGCCACAACATTTGCATTGCTTCAAGGTCCTCATCACATGATCCCTGGATTGCACATGATTAAACTCCTCTATCAGATTAAGCTCTGAAGAACTAGAACACTGACCACATCAGCCCGGCTCAGAGGCAGCGCGTGTGCTTCTGCCGTTATTGGCTGTCAAATGAAAACATGAATTAGAAGCTTCAGGAATTTCAGGGTGAGTTGAGCAGAGAAACCAGATCAGGCCTAGTCGGGGGTTTTGGGGGGTTTTTTTTATCCTTAAAATGAAGAGTTAAAAATTATACTCCTGGAAAATGAATTTCAACATTGAAAATGTTCAAAATAAAACAAACACAAAACTGATACACAGTTAAAACTGAATGTCTTCAGTGNCTGAACCCACCTTAACCTCCATGACTCGGATTAAATACCACCTCCTCCGGGAAGTTCTGCCATTCAATCTAACCTGTTGGGTACTGATCCTCCTCTCAACTGCCACAACATTTGCATCCCTTCTAGGTCCTCATCACATGATCCCTGGATTGCACATGATTAAACCCCTCTATCAGATTAAGCTCTGAAGAACTAGAACACTGACCACATCAGCCCGGCTCAAAGGCAGCGCGTGTGCTTCTGCCGTTACTGGCTGTCAAATGAAAACATGAATTAGAAACTTCAGGAATTTCAGGGTGAGTTGAGCAGAGAAACCAGATCAGGCCTAGTCGGGGGTTTTGGGGGGTTTTTTTTATCCTTAAAATGAAGAGTTGAAAATTATACTCCTGGAAAATGAATTTCAACATTGAAAATGTTCAAAATAAAACAAACACAAAACTGATACACAGTTAAAACTGAATGTCTTCAGTGCCTGTCCCGGTCACTTCCATACTCGCAGGCAGCCAAAGCCACAGGCCCATGGACTTCCTGAAGACTCATTTACTGCTGGAGCAGGCCAAGGCTTTGGAAAAACGTCTTCAGTCAGTCAGATAACTGGAGGATAAGTGGGACTGTAATTTTTCAAGGGTAAAAAACAGTATATTGCATGACCCAATTTTGTTGTTTTTAGAAATTCTGGCAACTTTTTTTTCTTTCAGTTATTTACATTGTGTACCACCAAGAACCTAAACCTAAATAGTATGTAATTATAGCAGAAAGGGAATTGCTACATGGCAGGTGGGAGTGGAAAGCAATTACAAACAGTGCAATTCTTCAAGAAATAGTGCTACTGATAAGAAACAAGGGTGGTGACTGCTCGAATCCATTTACCCCTGTCTATGCATCTATAAAATCTTCCTGGAACTAATTTAAAGAAGACAAAAAGGTTGGACCTAAGGTTGCCGGATTGAGCAAATAAAAATACAGTGGACCCAAGTTAAGTTTTACATAAACAATGAATTTTTAGTAAAAGAAGCCCTATGCAATACTTATACTAAACACTTACCCATTGTTTACTGAAATTCACATTTAACTGGGTGTCCTGTATTTTATCTGGCAACCCTAAGGGAAGTCAAAATCAGTCCAATTTCCTCACTTAGTAGCAGAAACTATGACCCCAAGAAGGGAAGTGACTTGCCTAAACTTAAGCCAAAGATCAAGGAAGTGAGTCTGCTTTAAAAAGAGAAAACACACACCTAGGCGTCACCTTGGGCTCCACTTAGGGCGCACTAGGCCTCCAGTTTCCATACACCTCACTGAAGCACCAGGGAGACTCAGCTATGGTTTTTCATTTTTAATAACAAACTGTTCATTTTAATGCACTTGCCAACTTTAGTCTTCAAAAGCAAACCAGGGGGCTTCCCTGGCGGCTCAGTGGTAAAGGATCTGCCTGCCAATGCAGGAGACACGGGTTTGATCCCTGGTCCGGGAAGATCCCACATACCACACACCGCAACTAGGCCCGGGTGCCGCAACTACTGAGCCTCTGCTCTAGAGCTCCGGGGCTGCAGCTGCTGACGCCCTACTGAAGCCCACGCGCCCTAGAGCCCGGGCGCCCCGAGAAGGCACTGCAGGAGCAGCTCCCACGCTGCAACCGGAGAACAGCGCCCCTCACGGCAACCAGAGGACGTCCACCCGCAGAGGAAGACCCGGCACGTCAAAAGTAAACAAAGAATGGACACACGACAACGCAACAGCAACGGAACAGGAAACTATTCCTCTGAGCTTAAAACACCCTCCTGCAATCTTCCTGCCTACACACCACCGGCTCAACTCACCACATCAAGCAGGATCTTCTTTTCTCCCAAACACAATTCTCTCACAGTCCAAAATTCTCTTGCCCCAGGGTTCCAAATTTGGAACGTGTTCCCATTAGTCCATGGCTCTAACGATTTTACTTCCTATACTCTCTCAGCTTTCTTATTTTTCAGAGGAAATATCCCAGTGCTTTCAGTTGGTCTCAAATAAAAGTCTCGCGAAGTCCTCCATTCCCACTGGGTGCCCAAGCAGCTAAAACCAGCAGGAAGACAGGAGGTCTCCCCATCACAGCAGGCTTTCTTTCCCGGGACGGGGATGCAACAGAAGATGGAAGAGAAAGGTCTTTCTAGGGAATTCGGGGCCTTCTTCCACTGTATATGCGGAACATACGACATGNAAACACAATTCTCTCACAGTCCAAAATGCTCTTGCCCCAGGGTTCCAAATTTGGAACGTGTTCCCATTAGTCCATGGCTCTAACGATTTTACTTCCTATACTCTCTCAACTTTCTTATTTTTCAGAGGAAATATCCCAGTGCTTTCAGTTGGTCTCAAATAAAAGTCTCGCGAAGTCCTCCATTCCCACTGGGTGCCCAAGCAGCTAAAACCAGCAGGAAGACAGGAGGTCTCCCCATCACAGCAGGCTTTCTTTCCCGGGACGGGGATGCAACAGAAGATGGAAGAGAAAGGTCTTTCTAGGGAATTCGGGGCCTTCTTCCACTGTATATGCGGAACATACGACATGACACAGAGTTGGACAAAAATCAAAGGGAAAAAGAGAAAACTTCATATACTCATTACGGTCATCTTCCGGATCCCTTCAAATGAACAAATGCATGGAACAGTCGCTCTGGAACAGCACTTCTCAACCTGGGACCTCCAGGGGCCTCATGGGGTAGTGGGAACCGGGGAAGGGGGGGGGCAGACGGTAGGCAGATAAAGATTTTGCTCTTGACACATCAGGGTCCCAAACAAGATTTTAAGAAAGAAGGTTCCGTTGCATCCCTAAAAGCGTGGGCGNTAAAATGTGAGCAAATACCTCTAAATATTCCAGAGTCGTTCTGTGGTCAAGGTGTGAACTATCGAATAATGATGTTCCTCCATTTATTTCCAATCACTTGGCCTACTTAGCTCTCTATGAGCAAATTGACAGGGTCAAAACAGTGGACTCAAAATATCCTCTAGGTCAATATTTACCCCCCAGTGTGCTTAGTCAGGCGTGTCCTACTCTGTGACCCCATGAACTGTAGTCCACCAGCCTCCTCTGTCCATGCGGATTCTCTGGGCAAGAATCCTGGAGTGGGTTGCCTGCCCTCCTCCAGGGATCTTCCTAGTCCAGGGCTGAAACCCAGGTCTCCCTCACTGCAGGCAGATTTTTCACTGTCTGAGCCACGGGGGGCAATAGGCCAAGGTCATACACCGTCTTCATGTCTGTAACACACCTGGAATGCAGCACTGCAGAGTGCAAAACAGTGCTGAGTCATCCGCATGTTCACCCTGTACTATGGAAAGCAGGTTACAAGGCAGGGTGTCGCAGGCTGGCTGGTGGCAGCAGATGTTCCATGAAGGCAGGAACAGTATCTTCCACTGGTATTCCTTGTGCCTAGACCATATCTGGGAAGCAAAGAAAGCTGTCTGATCTACGGCCATGGAATCCTGCCATTCTTCTGCAGGAAGTGGCAAAGAACCTTTGTAGATCTAGAAGGATCTGTTAGGCAGTACTCACAGAGGCAGCGAATGCTAAGGAAAGTCCTGGCTCACCCATTACTGTGCAGGCAGTTTTAACATTTGATCCCCTTTCTCCATCTATCTAAGAAAATACCTATTGAAGAAAGATGAAATAAAATAATGCTGGCACACCGCTTTAAAGTCCCCGGCACATACAGTGCCCATTAAATGCTAATCATATTATAGGCCTTTGGCAAGAGGCTAGTAGGATAGATCAGAGTCCCAAGGGAATGGGAGCTGACAACTTGAATATATCCAGGTCCTAGGTCTGGATTCTTGCCACATGGACTGGAGTTGGCCTCCCAGGTGGCTCAGTGGTAAAGCATCCTCCTGTCAATGCAGAGATGTGGATTTGATCTCTGGATTGGTGAGATAACCCTGGAAAAGGAAATGGCAACCCACTCTGGTCTTATTGCCGGGATAATCCCATGGACCAAGGAGCCTGGCGTGCTATAGTCCATGGGGTAACAAAGAGGCAGACAAGGCTGGAGCGACTCAGCAGGTAGGGACTGGGGTTGAGGACAAGACTACCAGCAAGGAAATTATCAGCACATCCAGCAGGAAGTCTTTGCACCTAGAATGGGAGTTTGCTGGTAAGGAAAGTATGGGTGACCAGGTGCTCACTCCAAAGGGGCACAACTCCAAGTCTGTCTGTAGTGATGGGACTCCTAGCATACTAGCTGTCTGCAGCCTAAACCCACAGAGCGGGATGGCCTGGCTTTGCTAGAGTTGCGAGCAAAGGGCCAGTCCTGAGCCAGATGACCAGTGTTGCCCCAACAGCCAGTTAAACCTGACCATCCACCAAATGGTTAAACAGGTGTAACCATTTCTAGTTTTTTAATGTTTCACTGCAAACAAGATATAAGATATACTGCGATTGTATATCACTCTGTAGTGGCATTTCATCTAATACAGTGGCTATACAAGCAGCAGAATGATGACTATAAAGGAATAATGGGGACTTTCAGAGAGGGGATGGTAACCTGCGAAGGAGCCACAGAGCTCTGAAGGGGCAGTCCCAGCCCTGGTATTTATGTCTCCTGATTCTAAGTGTTTGTTAATCATTACAAAGTCCATGGTTTCATCATGCTGTTTGCCTATTCTTTCTTGATTTTGAACTTCCTGTAATACACTGGTGACAATTTTCTTTCACATGTTGTTTGGTATATTTCAAATATAGAGTAAATGGGATTTTCAGATTGACTAGACGTGGATGTGAAAGAACAGAGTGAAGGATGACGGGAAGGTTTCAGACCAGTACAACCAAAGGAAGAGAACTGTCATTTAGAGAGAGAAGAAGGGGTATCGGCAGTTTTGGAGAGAAATCAGTAATTTGATTCTGAATGGTTAAACTCTACATGCCTAATAGACATTGAGATGGAGAAGTACAGTTAGCAATGGATTATAAGATAGTGGAATTCTGGGGAGACACACAGAGATAAAAATTGACTGGTCAGTGTATTAAAGCCACAGGATTGAATGAGATCACACAGAACACTAACTTTGATAACTTCTGACCTCAATCCAGAATACAAAATATATTTTCCATACTGACCAAATACATGTGTATGACTTAAAAGTTTCAAGAAGCAAATTTACCCTCCTTTTATTTTGTTGGTTTTTTTGTGGGGGGGGGTTAAACTTCTGCTCCCAACTCAATTGATTTTTTTAACTGAGTACTGGTTGTGTCCTACAGTTTGAAAATCACTGAAAGTTGCTGACCAAGGACATTAATGACATAATTTCTGGCAAAAGAGAAATCCAAAGGCTAGTCATGTGGCACTTTAGAAATGAGAAGATCAGCAAAGGAAACAGGAGCAGCCAGAGGTAAGAGGGGAAACAAAAGAGGGGAACCCTAAAGCCCGGAGGAGGAAGGCGCGCTGGTCCTGAGTGCTCAGCTTCAGTGAAAGCTGACCTTTGGNGGGGGGGGGTTAAACTTCTGCTCCCAACTCAATTGATTTTTTTAACTGAGTACTGGTTGTGTCCTACAGTTTGAAAATCACTGAAAGTTGCTGACCAAGGACATTAATGACATAATTTCTGGCAAAAGAGAAATCCAAAGGCTAGTCATGTGGCACTTTAGAAATGAGAAGATCAGCAAAGGAAACAGGAGCAGCCAGAGGTAAGAGGGGAAACAAAAGAGGGGAACCCTAAAGCCTGGAGGAGGAAGGCGCGCTGGTCCTGAGTGCTCAGCTTCAGTGAAAGCTGACCTTTGGCTCTGCCAGTACTGCAGTCTGCTGAGAGCTTGAGAACAGAGCATTTAAGACACTGCTAGGCTGGGACAACGCTGAGGGATGGTGTGGGGAGGCAGGTGGGAGGGGGGGTTCAGGATGGGAGACACATGTACACCCATGGCTGATTCATGTCAACGTATGGCAAAAACCAGCACTGTATTGTAAAGTAAGAAGCCTCCAATTAAATTTTTTTTAAAAAAAGACAGTGCTAGGGATACAAGCTTGATGTTTTTCAAGTTTGAGTTTCGAGATAGTAAATGGTGGCAGCAAGTAGCTGTTTTTTCGTTGTAAAGAGAAGCAGGGGAATGGCACAACAGCAGGCAAAAGATGTGGGCGTTAAGGTTTTCTGTTTAAATACTTATATGTTAATAGAAACAGCCCAGTGATAAGGAAAGTGATGCGGGAGAGTGAAAGAAGGGGTCAGTCATCTGCAGATAGGTAAACAAGGGCTGATGAGCAGACAGACACTGTTAGCTTGGTAGACTTGTTTGAAGCAGGTGGAATTTCTTCTCCAGTGATTCATAGTTTAATTAGAAAAAAAAAAAAGCTGAAGGGGAGAGATGCTGCTGCTGGTCTCGGGAGAGGGTGCAGCCCCCCAGGAGAGGGCTGCAGCCCCACCCAGCCCAGCGCCATGGGCCCTCCCATGGACTGCTATAGCTTTCCATTTCCTGGCTTCCCTCCTACAGTCTGTTTCTACACCATCCCCAGTATGAGTTTTCAAAACTTAAACCCACTTTTCTCAATTCAGAATAAAGCCCAAAGCTCCTGCCTGTAGACCGCTCCAGGAAACAGCCCTTTATCTCCTGTCATTGGCCTCACTTGCTTTGCTCCAGCCCCCAGGCCTCTCTCGTATTTCTTCATTTTCAGTCTCTCAGTCGTGTCCGACTCTTTGCGACCCCATGGGCTCCCTGTCCATCACCAACCCCGGGAGCTTGCTCAAACTCAAGTCCGTCGAGCTGGTGATGCCATCAAAGCATCTCATTCTCAGCCATCCCCTTCTCCTGCCTTCAGTCTTTCCCAGAATCAAGGTCTTCTCCAACGCTGGAGCTCTTTCTCTGCTCTTCTCGAGTAGCATACTGGGCACCTACCGACCTTTCAGTGTCCTATCTTTTTGCCTTTTCATACTGTTCATGGGGGTTCTCAAGGCAAGAATACGGAAGTGGTCTGCCATCCCCTCCTCCAGTGGACCACGTTTGTCTGAGCTCTCCACCGTGACCCGTCTGTTTTGAGTGGCCCTACACGGCATGGATCACAGGTTCATGAGTTGGACAAGGCTGTGATCCAAGGGATCGGTTTGGTTAGATTTCTGTAATTGTGATTTCCATTCTGTCTGCCCTCCTTTCTTCATTACCTCAGGCAAAGAGCACTTTCTCCCCATTTCTTCACTTTGTGACTCTCTTTAAATGTTAACTTTCTCATAGTGACTGTACATGACCACCCTTTTTAAAACAGCACTCATATCTGTCACCCTTCTTGGATTGGTTTCTGTCTTAGCACTTATTACCATCTGTGGCTGAGACATTTCCAGCTCATGAACTGTCCAATCCCCACCCCCACAATTCTTACAATTAGGTAGGGCCATATGCCCAGCTCCGACCAGCGCGCTGTGAGCAGAAGGATGCTTCTCTGCTTCCACGCAAAAGCATGTTGGAGCCACCATGCAACCCTGCAGCTCTCTTCTGCTGTTGCAGCAATCTCAGAGATGACGTGTTGCACCAGCAGGCCGTACAGCAGAAACAGACTGCATCACTGAGCCACCTCACCAGGCAGGCAGCTGCCTGAGGAGTTGCAGGCGTGAGGAAGAGACTTTGCTGTGTTAAGCCACTGAGCTTTGGGGGGTCAGTGTGTTACCACATCATCACAGCGTCTAATTTATTATGGTCTGAATTATGTCTCTTTAACATTTATATGTTTAAGTCCTAAGTCCCAGTACCTCTGAATGTGACTGTACTGAAGAAAGCCCTTTAAAAAGGTGCTTAAGTTACAGTAAGGTCATTCGGGTGGCTCCTCGCCCATTATGCGTGGGCATCCTCGTAAGAGGAGGACAGATGCCCACAGAGGGAGGACAGCGGGAAGACCCGGGGAGCAGGCCCCTATCTGGGCACCGCGGAGAGAGGCCTCACAGGAGACCAGCCCCGCCAGCTCCTTGACCTGAGACTTCCGGCTTCCACCTGGCAGAGAGCAAACTGGTCCAGCCACCCCGTCTACGGTGCGTTGTTACGACAGCCCGAGTGAACGCACACATCCTCACACCGGTGCTCCACCTGGCATGCTTCCTTCTGTCGTTTCCCTTCTCTGGAATATAAGCACACAGGAAAGCACGCTGCGTCCACAGCCTTTAGAACAGCACCTGACGCCTAACCTCACAGAGGCATGAGAAACGTTGAACGAATGAACCCTGTATTTAAATGGAATTTAGACTGCGGGGAACCTGAAACTGTTATGAGTAGACTGGTAAAACCTACTTTGGAAAACTCATTACTATCATCTAATAGGTCTGTGATCCAACAACTCTGCTCTTAGGCACAGACTCCAAAGAAATGTGTACACATGTGCTCCAAGAGACATATGTACCAACGTCCACAGCAGCACTGTGTGTAACAGTCAGAGCTGGAAACAGCCCAAATGCCCGCCAGCAGTAGCGGGGAGAGCTGGGGCACAGGCATCTATCAGGCCAAACCGTTCGGGTTTTCCTGGAACTTGGTACAAAAAACCTGAATGAAGTTTTTGGCTCCCTTCAGAGAAGAGGGGTAGTGACTGGGGAAAGGCAGGAAGCAGGACTGAACTCTGGGCTCCTGTTTCTTAATGTGGGCAACGGTGTACACAATGATTTGCTCTGTGTAATGTATTTTGTATATATTCACTTTTCTGTGTTTTTAAATGGTTAAACATGAAAAAAAAATCAAAATGCAGGCTTTGTCTAGGGGAACAACCATATAACAGAATTATCGTGGTAAGAAAATAGAGGCAAGTTCAGTTCAGTTGAGTTCAGTCACTCAGTCGTGTCTGACTCTTTGCGATCCCATGAATCCCAGCACTCCAGGCCTCCCTGTCCATCACCAACTCCCAGAATTCACTCAGACTCACGTCCATCAAGTCAGTGATGCCATCCAGCCATCTCATCCTCTGTCGTCCCCTTCTCCTCCTGCCCCTAATCCCTCCCAGCATCAGAGTCTTTTCCAATAAGTCAACTCTTCGAGTGAGGTGGCCAGAGTACTGGAGTTTCAGCTTTAGCATGATTCCTTCCAAAGAAATCCCAGGGCTGATCTCCTTCAGAATGGACTGGTTGGATCTCCTTGCAGTCCAAGGGACTCTCAAGAGTCTTCTATACCACAGTTCAAAAGTATCAATTCTTCAGCGCTCAGCCTTCTTCACAGTCCAACTCTCTCATCCATACATGACCACAGGAAAAACCATAGCCTTGACTAGACAGACCTTAGTCGGCAAAGTAATGTCTCTGCTTTTGAATATACTATCTAGGTTGGTCATCACTTTTCTTCCAAGGAGTAAGCATCTTTTAATTTCATGGCTTCGGTCACCATCTGCAGTGATTCTGGAGCCCCCAAAATAAAGTCTGACACTGTTTCCACTGTTGCCTCATCTATTTCCCTTGAAGTGATGGGACCAGATGCCATGATCTTCGTTTTCTGAATGTTGAGCTTTAAGCCAACTTTTTTGCTTTCCTCTTTCACTTTCATCAAGAGGCTTTTTAGTTCCTCTTCACTTTCTGCCATAAGGGTGGTGTCATCTGCATATCTGAGGTTATTGGTATTTCTTCCGGCAATCTTGATTCCAGCTTGTGTTTCTTCCAGCCCAGCGTTTCTCATGATGTACTTTGCATATAAGTTAAATAAGCAGGGTGACAGTATACAGCCTTGACATATTCCGTTTCCTGTGTGGACACAGTCTGTTGTTCCATGTCCAGTTCTAACTGTTGCTTCCTGACCTGCATGCAGATTTCTCAAGAGGCAGGTCAGGTGGCCTGGTATTCCCATCTCTTTCAGAATTTTCCACAG
>SJYB01005171.1:50255-65211 GCA_006408585.1 Antidorcas marsupialis
TCCCCAGACAGCCATTTTGCTTCTTTGCATTTCTTTTGCATGGGGATGGTCTTGATCCCTGTCTCCTGTACAGTGTCACGAACCTCATTCCATAGTTCATCAGGCACTCTGTCTATCAGATCTAGTCCCTTAAATCTATTTCTCACTTCCACTGTATAATCATAAGGGATTTGATTTACGTCATACCTGAATGGTCTAGCTGTTTTCCCTACTTTCTTCAATTTGAGTCTGAATTTGGTAATAAGGATGTTTAAATGGTTAAAAATGAAAAAAAAAATCAAAATGCAGGCTTTTTCTAGGAGACCAACCATCCAACAGAATTACCATGATAAGAGAATAGAGGCAATGCAGGGATTAAGTTTTTAAATTAAATCCCTGAGCTATAGAAAATATTGAGACTTCAAAACAAGTAGACACACCAAACATCAAAAAAAAAAACTGAATCAAGTGAAATCTCAGACATCTAAAAACTAAGACAAGAATCTGTAAAGTCTCCAGAAACAACCAAATAAAAAACAAGCCACCTGCCGATCAAGCCCTAAGTATTAGCCAGCGCTGGGGTCCTGGCAGCAACGCTGGGTACACGAGTCAGTGCCCGCCGTCTTCAGACATTTGAGGGAAGACTTCTAGACCAGGCAAGCCACCGGTCAGGTGTGAGGGCACTTTGTATCTGTCAGGCATGAAAGACACTTTATACCCGTCAGGAGGGCCTCAAAGCTGCTGTTTCCTAGGCCCTCTGAGATTTTCCACAAGGATCCTGAACAAGAGAGGAAAAGAAACACTGCTGTCTAAGTTGGTGAAGTTTGAAGGGGGTGTGTTAAGACTGGACGGTGGTATCAAAGTCAATACTAATTTCCTTTTTCAGAGGGTTGGATGGAAGTTGTATAGGAGAGTGTCCTTGGAGAAAATAAACTCTGGAATATTTATTGCTGGATGGGCGTCACGTCTGCATGTTACTCTTAAATGGTTCAGAAAGAGGCTAATGAAAATGGTTATATACACTCAAAGAGAGTACAAATATGAAAAATCAACAGCTAAGGAATCAGTGAAAGGACTGTGGGCATCTTTTTTTCCTTTGCTTATAACTTTTCTGTAAATTTGAAATTTCAAAATAAAACAGGCTAAATTAAAACAGAAGGCAAATGATTATGAGAAGAATGTCTTCAAGACTAATTCATAGGGAATTCTCTAGCAGTCCAATGGACTCTGCGCTTTCACTGTCAAAGCTGAGGGCCAGGGTTCATTCAATCCCTGGTTGAGGAACTAAGGCCCCATAAGCCACATGTGGCATGACCAAAGTGAATGAATTAATTAATAACAAATTTAAATTATTTTTAAAAATGAATTCATAACAATATGATTGAGAACATGAACCTTCTTAATCTGATAAGAAGCAAGTACATTTTCTTTATCACATTAAGAGAAAAGCAAAGCTACTGGAAACAAAACCCCATGAGCTGTAAAAGGAATAAAAATGACAAAAATATGTATATTTTTGAGCAAAAGAATTAAAGGAAAGCCCATTCTAGCAATCCTGAATTATGGAAAAGAAAATATCATGCTATCATACTCTGGGTGTCTTCAATATTTCTATAAATTTAATAATTTAACTTATTTGTTGCCTTTTAATGTAAAATCAACCTAAAAGCAAAGCAGGAAAGACTATATTCAAAGTTGATTTACGAGGGTTTATATGCAATGCTTGGGAACAGTGATAGACGGACGGAAAGGAAGGCAATTCCTGCCTTCACGGACTCGCCATCTCGTGCCGTTCTCAGGAGAGCACAAGTGTCAAAATGCCACCAGGGTTATTCCGTGAAGCAAAAGCACTAACGCGAGAGAAAGGGCGCTGACTTAGAGGTCAGGGAAGCCTTCCTTCAGAAAGGAACGATGGAGCTGGCATCTGGCAGAAGAGAGTAGGTGGTAATGGGCAAACAAGCTAGGAAAGGAAACGTCAGTGTGGGCAGATCCCAGGAAGCGTGGGTAAGAGTGCCGCGTGAGGCCGGAGCAGCAGACGGAAGCGGAATACAGGGGCCTCACTAGCAAGGAGGGGTGGGAGTCGAGTCTGCATGAGAACACAGGAAGCCACTGACATGTTTTGACGCTGATGTGCTTGATTTTTTTTGGTTCTCTAAGAACAGTACGTTTAAGAATATAAAATGGGTCATGAAGGGCACAGCACTAAATTCAAGGAGCTTGGTGAGGAAGCTATTGCGATAGCTCGGGTGAAAGCTACGGTAGCATCGACTAGGGTAACTGCAGACGAGCCAGCGAATTTGAAACCTTCCCTGGTGGCCCAGACGGTCAAGAATCTACCTGCAGTGCAGAAGATCTGGGTTCGATCCCTGGGTCAGGAAGATCCCTGGAGGAGGAAATGGCTACCCACTCCAGTATTCTTGCCTGGACAATTCCGTGGACAGAAGAAATTCCATGGCAGGCTATAGTCCATGGGGTCACAGAGAGTCAGACAAGACTGAGGGACTAACATTTTCACTTTTTTCAGTGTAGCTCAGCTGACGACTGTGGGCTAAATGAGTCTCCTCCAAATTCCTACATTGACGCCCTAAACCCAGTGAGGATGTATTTGGGGTAAGGAAGTAATTAAGATTAAATGAGGTCGTAAGAGTGAAACTCTGACCCCATGGTATTAATGTCTTTTTAAAAAATATTTATTGATTTGCCTTCGATGGGTCTTAATTGTGGCTCACAGGCTTAGCTGCTCCAGAGATGCGGGATCTCGGTTCCTAAAGAGGGATCAAACCAGTGTCTGCGGCACTGCACGGCAGATTCTTGGCCACTGGCCCAGCAGGGATGNCCTACACTGAAGCCCTAAACCCAATGAGGATGTATTTGGAGTAAGGAAGTAATTAAGATTAAATGAGGTGGTAAGAGTGAAACTCTGACCCCATGGTATTAATGTCTTTTTAAAAAATATTTATTGATTTGCCTTCGATGGGTCTTAATTGTGGCTCACAGGCTTAGCTGCTCCAGAGATGCGGGATCTCGGTTCCCTAAAGAGGGATCAAACCAGTGTCTGCGGCACTGCACGGCAGGTTCTTGGCCACTGGCCCAGCAGGGATGTCAGGCTATTAACGTATGTCTTTATGAGAAGAGGCGCCAGAGTTCCACGTGGGCACACTCCGGAAAGGCCGTGCCAGAAAGCAGCTCTCCAAAAGGCAGAGAGGAGGGCTCACCAGAAACCCACCCTGTGGACCTTGACCGGGACCACTAGCCTCCAGAACTGTGAGAAAACTAATTTCTGTGGTTTAAGCCACCAGTCTGTGGTATTCTGTGTCATGGCAGTATAAGCATTAGACTAATGCACTAAAAACTGGGAAGAAAAAGTCTAAAATGTATGGTCATGCCAAATTCCTTACCTGGAATAATGCGGTATCAAAAGCTAACGTCTGTTTACCTTGGGTATTATGACGGTAACTACCAAAAAAATAAAATTAGAAGTCACTACGCGCTTGGGGAGGTGTTTGGTGAAACCTTTACTTTCATTTTTCATCTTTTACAGCTTTCCTAGACTATGTGATTTACTTTCACCACTTTGAAAGGTCAACATGATTTTCACAGACAAGTGAACGCCTCACACCTTCTCCCTGCACGCCGGCCGCTCACACCTTCTCCCTGCACGCCGGCCACTCACACCTTCTCCCTGCACGCCCGCCACTCACACCTTCTCCCTGCACGCCGGCCACTCCCACCTACTTTCACAGTTTTCATTGTTTGTAACCTTGTCTGTCAGCTTTCAATCAGCTTTCTTAACCTGTATCAATTTAGTTTCTACTTACTTGTTACTTGAGTTATATTTTTCTTCTGATACAGATTAAAAATATATAATTATTCTTAAAATGTTCAGCTGTGTACCACTTAAAATCATCTCATGTTCCAGGAGTGGTACAGGGGTCATCATTTGGAAAACACTGCTAAATATAAGACTGAATTATCTGTCATAATGGTATAAAACCATATTATTAAACATGTATCAGAAAATTAATTCATCTTTTTCATAATTAAATACCTCCATAAGTCACAACACTTAAAATTTTAAAACATCCTAGTATGTAAAATTCCCATATCAGAATGACTAAAATTCACTAAACTTAACTATGTGAAATATTTGCAAGTTAAAAGTTAAAAAATTTCAGACATTTTTAGTGCTGCTAAAACCAAATGCTTACTGTTTTTAAAAATCCAGAAGCTAGATTTTATTAAAGTTAGTTATATAAAATAGAATAAATGCATTTATTTTTATCATGGTTTTACTAGCAATGCAAGGATAGATCTGAGGTCTCTAAAAATTATGATCACTTCCTCATAAGAATTTAAGACATTAAGAAATGCCTCCCAATAATTATATAATATCTTGAATTAAATTGGTTTATTTGTCAGTGACTTAGAAATTAGTAAAAAGACTCAACTTTGACCAAAATCTTTGGTAAACTTAAAGCAAGAGTGATTTCTACAATGCATGGTCTTCATTTAAAAAGCGTAGTGCACTAAGTATATATCAAGTGTGTCCTAAGCATTCACTTTTATCTACAGAATAAAATGTTTTGGTCCATTTTTCAGCAGCCTATCCACATAACATAGAGTTCTTAAGATTTTAACTATCTAAAGCACAGGTGGTCTTGATAAAGGGAAGAAAAAATGAACTGCACGACACAGAAATAGTCTTCACTAGCCTGTACAGATAGCCCCCCTAGAAAGTCTGCTATTAACCCTTAACAAAGGCTTCCCAGCTGGCACAGTGGTGAAAAAGCTTCCTGCCAGTGCAGGAGACATAAGAGATGCCGGTTCAATCCCTGGGTCAGGAAGATCCCCTGGAGTAGGAAATGGCTACCCAGTCTAGTATTTTTGCCTGGAAAAATCCCATATATACAGAGGAGCCTGGTGGACTACAGTCCACGTGGTTGCAAAGAATTGGACATGACGGAGCACAAGAAATAGAGCAAGGGTAACAGAACTCTCCCTTTTTTTCATGTCTGTATCAGCCCCTAAGACCCTGATGCTGGGAGGGATTGGGGGCAGAAGGGGACGACAGAGGATGAGATGGCTGGATGGCATCACGGACTCGATGCACGTGAGTCTGAGTGAACTCCGGGAGTTGGTGATGGACAGGGAGGCCTGGCGTGCTGCGATTCATGGGGTCGCAAAGAGTCAGACACGACTGAGCGACTGAACTGAACCCGTGCACATCCTACCCAGGCTGGACCAGAGTTGCAGAGTCCACTTGGGTTGCCAGGGTTCAGCATCAGATTTAACTAAGCTTCCATAAAGCAAATGGCCTCCTCCAAGCTTGAAAGCTGTATTAGTTACATCTGAGGAGCAGGATCCTTATACTGTAAAAGAATTCTTTTATACTGATAGTCATTTTTTCCAAGCAGAATAAATTACTGATTTATTTAAATGGTTTTATTTTTTAAGTATTTATAAGAGAAAATTATTGTAAATAAATCAAAATCATAATGAAATTGAATATTTATTTGAATTTTTCCTGGTAACAGCACTCAACGTAAGAAAAACAAACCAAGCTGTGAGATTTTGTTTTCAATATACTCATTTTTCAAAAAGTGAAAAGTTGGGTTCTCTATTTAATGGCAACAAATGGGACTACCATTCAAAAAGCAGTATTTTAAGAGATATATACTATGATTAACATGATGTGTTTGTATTGTAGAATGGAGACATAGCCAAACACCAATCTGAATATAGAAGAAATACATGTGTTAAAACCACACTGGAAAACCAAATGTTCTTCTTTATAAAAAGCTTGACATAAAAAGGAACTTGCCAGTAAACTCAGTGAACTTTCACGTATAGGTTTTTTTTAAATCCCCACCACACCACCCCCACAGAACACTGCAGACTTGAGCAGAGCTGTGACATGGCAGCTCATTTCGGTACAGCATGGAAGCTGGCCACACAGTCAATGCTGGATTCCTAAAGTGCATCTTTTGAAGACTTGTTTAGTAAGACTGCAGCATCAAGTATACAGTACTTAACACCAGACCTATAACAACAGGGCTACATCATTATAAAGGTTTTAAAACTACTTTTCAAACTTTTTCATTCACCAAAGAATAAAGGTGTCAAAAACAGTAGTTTTCTCATTCTCCAACAGTATACATAATAAGCTTTTGTTATTTGGCAAGTCTTTTGGAGTCGAACAAAAATAATGCAGTCTAAACAACATTCCCTCTGTCACTGTAATGCGGTTCCTTGTGCAGAGCAGCTTGGCGCGGGCGAGCGTTAGATCTTGGGGAGTCTTGGCGCGCTGACCACAGGATTCGCCTCCTGTAAGCGTCTCCTCCCTGCGCTCTTGTAATCATAGGTACAGCTGTGAGTTTCTGCATAGCGATGAGATGCACAAAAGTTGTTTCCACATCTAAAGCACAAAAAAAGTTTATGTGAATAGCCACATTTCTGTAAGAGCCTCCTCTCTTTGGGAGACCAAAGCTTGACTTCAGGTAGTCCAGCGGGAGCCTTCTGGTTCTCTTGAGCAATTTCAGAACTGACATTTCCCTTATACTTATAAACAAGCACAGGCACCTCCCCCCCAAAAAGGACAAGTTAATTGTCCACAAGTGTGCAAGTGCGTAATAAAGACCCTCCTCTGAAGTGAGAGAGGAGCAGGCCTCTGTGAAGCGCACACGTGTGCACGGCCTTCTCTCATGTCTAGCAGGCCTGGGCAAACTGAGTTTCTGAGAAATCAGTCTAATAAGAAAACCAAATTACGTAAAACCTAGCTAGGCCATGAACGGATTTTAAAGTATGTCAGCAACAAGGTCAGCTGTTTCCATTTGAACAGGATACACTCTAAAAAGCAGCAGCTTTACTTAATGCCTGGCCGCAAGCTAAGGGCAGTCACCATCCTTGGAGCATATTAATCAATACTACTAAACAGTTACTGGTAGAAAAAATTCATTATTTTTGTAAACATATTATTCATCTCTTTTGAAACAAAAGTGTACCATATAATTAACAGTACAGTAACATTAAATTTAGTCCTTTTTATTCAATTTAAAATAGAATCTTGGAAGAGGCATTATCCCAAGCTACATCAAAGAAAAAACAAGTCTATCTATCATAAGACAAAGAGAACACACTCTTCCATTGGTTTATATATCCTACTTTAGAGGGCAGGAGAGGCTCGCAGGAGTTTGGACATGCATAACCTATCTATTTGCTCTTTACTTCAGCCAATAAGGAGTTCAGCCGAGGACTGCTATCTGAACACCATCTAAATGGTAGTATGAAGAGGCAATTTAAAGAGCATTTTCTACTGATCCCTACGCAGGGTCACCAAAAGCCAGCATCTCAGCTTTTCAGCTAGCCAACCTGCCTGCACTCGAAGCTGGTAGCCAGTCCAGTTTTCTTTCCACAAAGAAAACAATGCCTTGTTGTCTTCTTCTTCGTGTGAACAGGGGCTTTCACAGGTGGGAGGTGATGAGTACATTCTCCTGTTCAGAGAAAGGACACCTTGAGTGATACAGAAATAAAACTCTCAATGTGAAATACTATAAAACAAAACATTAAACACATTCCTGTCACGGCAAACCTCTCAGCCATAAATATTAATTTGTGCTTTTTATTGTATCTGAAATTACTTACGGAGTCTGTAATAAAGATGAACAGGCACTGTTACTTCTCTTGAGACATGCTAATTCCTACTAAGACTTTTTTTTTACATTTTTATACATATCAACACCTTTCTGATTATTTCTGAAGGCAGTATGTATATTTAAAGTACACTAAACTTTGACAGAGAATCAAGAGAAATGTCTGGCTCAAAATCGTATTTATGAAGCTTCTGAGGAGCAACATATGTATTAAAATCACCCGGTTCTTTCACGCCAAGAAAGAGCATGAGGACATCATGAAACTGAGCTCCTGGTGCTAATTATACCACAAAAACTAAATGCACCGAGCCGTCANTACTATAAAACAAAACATTAAACACATTCCTGTCACGGCAAACCTCTCAGCCATAAATATTAATTTGTGCTTTTTATTGTATCTGAAATTACTTACGGAGTCTGTAATAAAGATGAACAGGCACTGTTACTTCTCTTGAGACATGCTAATTCCTACTAAGACTTTTTTTTTACATTTTTATACATATCAACACCTTTCTGATTATTTCTGAAGGCAGTATGTATATTTAAAGTACACTAAACTTTGACAGAGAATCAAGAGAAATGTCTGGCTCAAAATTGTATTTATGAAGCTTCTGAGGAGCAACATATGTATTAAAATCACCCGGTTCTTTCACGCCAAGAAAGAGCATGAGGGTATCATGAAACTGAGCTCTTGGTGCTAATTACACTACAAAAACTAAATGCACCGAGCCGTCAGCAAATTATTTAAAGCTTCAATTTGTTCATTTTTAAGATAACAGGAGATGTATTTTTCTTCCTAAGTTTCTAAGTGTTCAAAGGTCAACTCAGTTCTCACAATAAAAAGCATTCTGAATTTTTAAAATACTATATAAAATATGGTATTATCATAGTGACTTGTAGGGTGCACTGTTCAATTTCACAGTACTACAACCGTTCCAAAAAATATTTACTAAACTCTGGGCTATAGCAACAGGCTGACTTTTAATCTTAAATATAAGAGCACATCTGCTATTATATGAGAAAGAATTAAATCATTTTAATACTAAGTGTAATGCTTTTAAAACTGAGCAAAACTCCAGCAGACCCCACTCGTGAGCAGAGGGGCTCACTGTCATCACCCACAGCTGTCACACAGAAGTGCAAGGACACAGTGCTTGGTGGCACCCAAAGGCCGGAAGGAAAAAGCAAACGGAGCCGAACAGAGGGAAGGGGCGAGAAGAAAAGCAGCGCAGAGCGCCAGCGGGACGGCGCCCACTCCCTGCCACCAAGAAGGCTTGGCGTTACGTAGCTGCGAAAAGCAGTCCTTCAAGGGCTCAAAAAGCTGGAATTACATTTAATTGGCAGTATGCCTTTTGCCACAATCTGGATTGGGTTCTGTACATACAAGCAGAATAAAATTAATGCTTTATGACTAGTCTAAAATACACTCCCAGATCTTGCCCAAAACTGGGGAAAAAAAAAACAAACTGCCCCAACTGGAAACTAGCGCGACTCCTGATGGTGGCCAGGCACCAGCTCACGCTAATCAGCATTTTCTTCTTCAAGGGCACCCGAGAGTCATCAGGAACATTTCACAAAGGTGATGGGATACTTCCCTCTTCTCAAATAATGAAAATAAGACAGGCATTTGCACGGACAGAGAGGAAAGGCATGTGCCGCCAGATGCCCTCTGAAGCCCATCCAACTGCAGTTATCTTTGGAATTCAGGCGTAGGGCATTAAACAAAAGTTAAAAAAAAATCTGTTGACAAAAATTTAGTTCAGCGTAGTCATATTTTCATGTTTTTCTTTCCTTGGGGTACTTACGTTTCCCAGCCCCTTTTCATTCAGAAACTCCCGTGAATGTGCAGGCAGAGCACAGGAGCGGCCAGCAGGGGGCGGCGCGGAAGCACCGCCGCAGCCTCCCCGACAGCGGCTCCGCTCACCCTCCGCTCCGCTCACCCTCCTCCAGCCACAGTCAGGAGCCACGCGCTCTACGCCGGGCTGACGTTCAGGACTCTGTGTCCAATACGCTGTAACTTCCCAGGGTCACTTTCTATCAGGCGCCACATCATTCCCACCCTGAATGGCGCACCAGATCCATTTACAAGCGCCATCGCCTCTTCTAAACTGCTCAGTAACTCTGCCAACTGAGTACCATTCTACTTATCCAGTAAGAAGATATCACCAATCATTAACTCTTCTCTGAAGCCTTCTCTGAAATATGTAATGAACATACATGAAAAAAGAAAAAGTCAATAAAATAATGCTGATGTGAAAAGTTGCTTTGCAGAATGAGACTAAAGATATTTGGATTAAGGCACTTGTTTGGCACTTCCTACTTTAATATTTGGTCTCACACAATGATCTATAAAAATTCACCCGACAGAAAAGTCAGGCAATAAAGTAATAAGGCAGTGTCTGTGATACAAGTTTGGTAGTCATCTGCCTAAAAATGATAACTAAGATGATGAAGATGGGCACGATTTCCAAGGAAGACTTTACAGTGAAAAGCAAAAAGAAACAATGGAAAAACTTAATTAAACAAAATTATGCCAGAGTGTTCACAAACTCTTCTAAGTAACTGAGGATGGTACTGTTATTGCCGTACGGCAGGGAGGAAACGGCAGCAAGATACAGAGCTCTAGTTTGGTGAGTCATGAACTGCAGGCAGCAAGCTGATGACCTGACCTAAATGAAATCGATCAAGAGTATACGCCTGGGGACAAGCAGGGGGGCTGGCAAAACAAGCTCAAAAGAAAGCTGAAGTTTAAAACACAAAACCAAAAATCTACAAGAATGCAACAGCCCAGAAAAAAAAAAGAAAGGAAAAACTTTTAAGAAGAAGGGCCAGACCATCCAGATAAGTATACAGAATCATCCACTGGATTGAAAATTACGCAGATCTTTTCAGCAACAGCAGTTTCAGAAGAAAGCACTGTAGCTTGAATTAGTTTAGGGAGATTGTCCTAGTACAACTCAAACTTCCAAGAGGCTGAGCTGCGGATTAGTACAAGACAGACTGAAATAGATGTCCAAAGAAAACTGACATCTACTTACGGCTTTCCCGGTGGCGCTATGGCAAAGAGCCCTTCTGCCAATGCAGGATACGTGAGAGAGGCAGGTTCCATCCCTGGGTCGGGAAGATCCCCTGGAGAAGGGGATGGCAACCCATGACAGTATTTTTGCCTGGAGAATCCCATAGACAGAGGAGCCTGGCAGGCAACAGTCCATGGGGTCACAAAGAGTTGGACACGACTGAAGCAACTTAGCACACATGCACAAAGGAAAATAATTATAATATTAAAAGTAGATACATTAGTCAGAAACAGTATGGCACTGGCATAAAGACACATATAGATCAGTGGAACATCACAGAGAACTCTGAAATAAACCCTCACAAATGTAATCAAATGATTTTTGACAAGGTACTAGTAAGACCATTTGATGGGGGAAAGGACAGTTTTTTTTTTTTTAAACGAATATAGCCTCAAAAACTGGATGAAAAATTTGCGACCCCATGGACTATACAGTCCATGGAATTCTCCAGGCCAGAATACTGAAGTGGGTAGCCTTTCCTTTCTCCAGGGAATCTTCCCAACCCAGGGATCAAACCCAGGTCTCCCACATTGCAGGCGGATTCTTTACCAGCTGAGCCACAAGGGAAGCCCAAGAATACTAGGGTGGGAAGTTTATCCCTTCTCCAGCAGATTTCCCTGACCCAGGAATCGAACTGGGCTCTCCTGCATTGCAGACAGACTCTCCACCAACTGAGCTATCAGGGAAGCCCAGAAAACTGGATATCCACATGGAAAAGAATGAAGTTGGACCCTTACATTACACCATATATAAAAATTAATTCAAATGTATTAAAGACCTAACGTAAGACCTGAAACTACAAAACTTCTAGAAGAAAAAGTAAAGGAAAAGCTTCATTAATGGTGGATTTGGTAAAAGTTTACTGAACACAATACCTGGCACAGGCAACAAAGAAACAAAACAGACCAATTGGACTTGATGACAATTAAAAGCTGCTGAGCATCAAGACATAATCAACAGAGTAAAAAGGCGGCCTACAGATGGGAGAAATATTTGCAAATCATACATAAGGAATTAATATCCAGAATATACGGTGACAAGAAAACCAAGACACAAATCCAAAAATGGGCAAGGTATTTTTTTTATTTCCCGCCTCCAGAGCAAGGAATTTGAACACACATTTCTCCAAAGATCTCCAAATAACACATCAAGAGATACTCAACATAACTAAGCATCAGGGAGCCGCCAATCTGAATCACAATAAGATACCACCTCGTATCTGTTAGGATGCCCACTATCAAACAAAACAGAAAACAAGTATGGTGAGAAAGTAGAGAACTGGAAACCTGGTATACTGCTGCTGGGAACGTGACATCGCACAGCTACTATGGAAAGGAATACAGTAATTCCCGAAAGCTGAAACCAGAACTGCCATATGATTCAGTAATGTCGCTGCTGGGTACACACTCAGAAGAGCTGCAATCAGAGCCTCAAAGAGACACTCGCACACCTGTGTCTGTGGTAACATTATTCACAGTAGCTGAAATGTGGGAGTGGCCAAGTGTCCATCCACGGATGCCCAGGGACACATGCATGGAATGCCACTCAGCTTAAAAAGCCTGGGGATTCTGACACACGCTGCACGGGAGAACCCGATGGACAGAGGAGCCTTGCGGGCTGCAGCCCACGGGGTTGCGAGAGGCGGACACGACTGGGCGACTTGGACTGCTACCACAGCACAGACGAGCCCTGGGAGCGTCATGCTGCATGAAGCCAGCCAGGCACAGAGAGGCAATCGCTGAGCGAACCCACTCAGGCGAGGCACCGAGAGTAGGTAAAGCTATAGGCAGAAACCAGAACGTGGCTGCCAGGGTCTGGGGGAGGAGTGATGAGTTAAGGTTTAATGGGCACAGAGCTTCCATTCTGATGGAGTGAGTTCTGGACATCCAATACTGGTTGGCTAAAAATGTGAATGTACTTAATACCATTCAATTGTACACTTAAAAATGGTTAGGATAGTAAATTTCATTACAATAAAAAAACTGAAAAAAGTAGATATATTACAACTTTAGAGCCTCGGGCTTTATCCAGTAGTGGAAACAAACCTTTGTTATCTCTTTAAAGACATGACGCTCACATGACAATCGTGATGCATCATGTGCCCTTCAGAACCTTCGGCCACGAACGTGGTCCATGCTAGAGGTCCCATCTCTAGACTGGGCACTGGGCACAAGAGGTGATGGCGATGGCGTCTTCAGAAGCGTTTGGCCTGTGCGCCTTTTAGATGCTACTGGCAGAAGTTATGCTAAGAATATAGTCATTTCTGCCAGTATGCCTTGGAAAGGGCTAGTCAAAGAGACCGTCTCTTTCTTTTATCCAGAAAATACCAGCTCATCAAATGGAGCTCTTACTGTCCGTGATAGTGGACCATGAGTTCAAGAAAACGCCTTTCTAGGGCATCTTCTCAAAACTCATCCTGCACGCAGCATGGCTCTGGAGTGGCCAGGGACCAGGTAAATTGTGAAATGCCTGGTAACTTTTCATCCATCTTACCTTTTCACATAGACCATGTCCTTTTCCAGACAACAGAGTCCTCAATTTCAATTTTTGTTTTATTCTTCAAATATGCCCTACAGTCAGTTCTCTTAATCATTTTCTTCAGTAGAACAAAGTCTAAGGAAGTTTTCTCTGTATACACCACAGAGAATGTTCTTCTCATTACTCTTTGAAAATTCAAATCCATAGAATGCATAATGCTATGATTATTAGCCTTATATTGTTTTCAAAATTATCTGTAGCTTACCTACTCTCTTCCCTGATGTTGTATTATTTCCATTCATTCCAATACCACGGGCAGACTACAATTAAAACACAAAACATCTATAGAGGTGAGTTAATGGAAAACAGAGGAGAGATCACCTAACATGAAATAATTATATTTTNACTCTTTGAAAATTCAAATTCATAGAATGCATAATGCTATGATTATTAGCCTTATATTGTTTTCAAAATTATCTGTAGCTTACCTACTCTTTTCCCTGATGTTGTATTATTTCCATTCATTCCAATACCACGGGCAGACTACAATGAAAACACAAAACATCTATAGAGGTGAGTTAATGGAAAACAGAGGAGAGTTCACCTAACATGAAATAATTATATTTTATAACAAAAATGTTGATGAACTTTCATTTTAAATTAGTCTATTTTTTAAGTGAATTAACCTGGGACCTGGCTGCCACGCCCATTAATATTGTACTCATTCTTTACCTTCAGGAGAGTGAGAGCTGCCTATGGCCACGTGACTCTGAATGTGCCTGATCCTGTCTGATCTTGGAAGCTAAGAAAGGTCGGGTCTGGTTAGTGCTTGGATGGAAGAGAGTAAAATCTGATGGCTCAAATAAAATTTCTTATTAGGGTAAAACATTAATGAAAACATTCAGCATTTTAAAATATATGATAAATTGTTTAAAATTAAAACCATCTTAAGGCACTATGGGCTTCCCTGGTGGCCCTGAGGTTAAAAGTCTGTCTCCAACATGGGAGGGAAGACCGTGGTTTGGGAAGACCCCCTGGATCAGGAAACGGTAACCCACTGCAGTATTCTTGCCTGGAGAATCCCATGGACAGGGGAGCCTGGCGGGCTACAGCCCACGGGGTCAAAAAGAGTCGGACACGACTGAGCGACTTCATTTAATGCACTATAAAAAACTACTTTCAAATTATAGTTCTAAATTTAGAACTAAAACATTATTTAAAATTCAACTGTCAAAAAATTTTCTATAAACTAGAAAGACATTTTAAGAGGAAGTTATGAAAAGAATTCAACCTTAGACTTCTGTATTTAACGTGTAAACAAAAAGCATCCTGAATCACTACAAGGATGACTAGCAGAACACATTGAAAGGCAAATACTTACTAAAAAAAATTCTGCAGTTTCTAGCTGAGGAGAGCTTCTCCTCAGGCTCTCTCCCTGAAGATGCTGGAGGTCTGCAGGCAGCCCGGCTCCAGAGGTCCGCAGCCTGCCCGCCCCACGTGCGCTCCGCAGGCTGCCTCTGCTTGCGCCCCGGGCCGGCGAAGCAAGAAAACCTGTATTATTTACAAAACCCACGGGCTCCCTGGATGCCCTGTTGGCCGTTTCTGTGATATCCCGAGCCTCAACTTTAGAAGTAACGTCCGATCTTTTCCCAGCCGAGTCAACTCGAAGGCGAGCAGTCCTGGCGAAGGCCGAGCCGGCTGCATCCCCAGCGCCCGGGGACCGCGGCGCGCCCCGGGCGGCCCCGGGCGGGAGGGCGGCGCGCTCAGAGCGCG
>SJYB01005171.1:65258-150917 GCA_006408585.1 Antidorcas marsupialis
CACAGGTAATGGTAATTATATTCAATGGTACAGAATGAAAAGCTTGTCAGTTTGGATAAAAAAATAATAAAAAAATCATCATCCATTGATTATAAGAAAAACTCTTAAATATAGAAACATAGGAGTAAAAGTAATAAAATGGAAAGGATATATGATAGAGATTTAAATCAAAAGAAAGCTAGCTTAGCTATACTAACACTAGACAAAACAGCTTTTAAGACAAGTGCGTTATAAGACAAACATTTTTATAATAATAAATAGCAATATTTATAATAATACAAACTACAAGAAAGATACCATAATTCCTTGGATATCATACAAATCTGCACTAGATCATCTGAGCTAGCTGAACAGTTTCAAAATATATAAAGCAAAAATAAACATGCTAAAAGAAACACACAAATTCACAACCAAACGGGAGATTTCCAATGAACTTCTCTCAATAACTGATGGAAAACAGACACACACACAAACCAGAGAGTCTCCAGAAGTCCAAACACCACAGATAACACTTTTGTCTAAATGATATATGCAGACCACCACCCGCGCACACACGCACGCACACACACACGCACACACACNCAAGACAAACATTTTTATAATAATAAAGAGCAATATTTATAATAATACAAACTACAAGAAAGATACCATAATTCCTTGGATATCATACAAATCTGTACTAGATCATCTGAGCTAGTTGAACAGTTTCAAAATATATAAAGCAAAAATAAACATGCTAAAAGAAACACACAAATTCACAACCAAACGGGAGATTTCCAATGAACTTCTCTCAATAACTGATGGAAAACAGACACACACACAAACCAGAGAGTCTCCAGAAGTCCAAACACCACAGATAACACTTTTGTCTAAATGATATATGCAGACCACCACCTGCGCACACACGCACGCACACACACACGCACACACACGCACAGCACACACACACACGCGCGCGCAGTGACTAGACTACAGCCTTCCCAAGTGGCTTTTACCAGTACGCTTAGTCACAAATCAATCATCAACTTATTTCAAAGCTCTGAAATCATCTGTTCTCTGACTACAGTGATATTAAACTATAAATCAATAAAAAAGATAGATAATATTCCACATATTTGTAAACTAAGGAGTTCAGAGCCATGAGTCACATGGATCTAAAGCTTAAATATAATCCCTATCAAAATGGGGATTTTTTTTTTGTTGCAAAAATAGAATCATCCATCCTAAAATTTTTAAGTGACCACAAGGAACTCCAAAGAGTCAAAATAATCTTGACAAAGAACAAAGTTGCAGGTCTCACACTTCTGACTTCAAAACCTACTGCAAAGCTCACTAATCAGAAAAGTGTGGCACCGGCATAGAGACAGACATATTGGCCAACAGCACAGAATCAAGAGCCCAGAGGCACTCTGCAAGTCCACTCCTAGCTGCATGCCCCGAAGAAAAGAGTGCATGTGTCCACCAAAGACGTGTATAAAAGGACACTCAAAGCAGCTCTGTTGATGCAAGCCACAAATGTCACAAGGAGACAGACTCAGCGAAGTACAGGCATACCTCGTCTCACTGCAGTGAAGATATTGCTTTTTCACAGGCTGACGGTTTGCTGCAACCCTGCATTGAGCAAGTCTACACTGACGCCATTTTTCAACAGCATTTGCTCACTTTGCATCTCTGGGTCACATTTTGGTAATTCTTGTAGTATTTCAGGCTTTTTCATTATTTTATTATATTTCTTATGGTGATCTGTGATCAGTGATCTTTGATGTTACTACAACTCACTGAAGGCTCACATGCTGGCTAGCATCTTTCAGCAATAAATATTTTCAGTTAATGTAGGTACATTGTTTTTAGACATAATGCTATTGTACACTTAACAGACAACGGTATAGTGTAAATATAAATTTTATATGCACTGGAAAACCAAAAAATTTGTGTGACTCACTTTATTGTGATATTCGCTTTACTGTGGCGGTCTGGAACCGAATTTGCAATATCTCCGAGGTATGCCTGTATAGTCACACAGTGGATTAGTGCACAGCAGCAAAAGAGAATGAACCGATTCATGCAACAAACGGATGGACTCCAAAAGTATTACGTTAAGCAAAAGAAACCAGGCCAAAAAAAAAAGAAAGTATATTACATATGATATCATCTATACCAAGTTCAAGAACAGGAGACGCTAATATGTGACGACACAGCTAAGAATAGTCGTTATTTGGGGCGTAGGGACAGGCAGGCATTGACTGGGAAAGGCTATAAGAAAACCTGGCGAGAAAAACAGGTCCTAGTTTAATTTGAGTTGTACCTACATGACTGTATATAAATGTAAAAATTCATCAAGCTATATTAAACACTTGTGAATTTTATTTTATGTACATAGTACATTTCAATAAAGAAAAAAGTTACCAACAGAGTGAAAAGCAAAGTTACAGAGTAGTGCTATACATATGACAAAGAACTAATATACAGAATACATAAAAATCTCCAAAAAAATCAGTAAACAAACTGAACACAATACAGTGTCTTAAATGGGCAAAAAAAATTGAATACACATTTTTACAAAAAAGGATATCCAAATACCCAATAAATACATGAAAGGTGCTCAACTTCATTAATCAGAGAAATGAAAATTAAAACTATAATGTAATGCCACTACACTCCAATCAGAATGGCAGAAATAAAACACAAGAACCATATGAAATGCTGGTAGGAATCCATGAAAACTGTACCTCTCATTCACTACTGCAGAGAATTCATTCAACTATTTTGGAAAATTGACAATATCTAGGATAGCTAAACATTCCTATCAACACCCAGACAGACCTATCCATAGTAAGTAAATATTAATAACATCTTAAAAAGTAACTTGAAAAATTAAGGTTAGACTCTCCTTTATTATCCTTCTTAGTTCTAAAATCGTGAAATTTTTTAAAGCCATGAGTTATTTTGAGTGCAATATTATCACATTAAATACACTGCTGGCTGAAAAAAAATAATTCTTTACAGTTAATATTTTAATAAATGAGGTCAGAAACTTGAGATGAATAATATTTTATATAAATTTGTTTCCCAACAATTACCAACAGACCTCAATGCTGCAAGCCCTGCAAGGATAAACTGAAGAAAGGCCTGGACAAGCTTCACCTTTTTGCTGAGGTTCATGCTCTCCATCTTAGTCTTCAGCAGCTTCATCTTATTCATAGTTATTGAATTTTCAATTATCTGTTGCCCAGAAGGAGAAGGCTCTATTTCCTCATCTTCATCAGCATACAAACTATACACAGAACCACCACTGCAAAGAAAATGATAATTGCTACTGAAATGCAATGCCCCCATGATACCCCCAATGATGCCCCCAATGATACCCCCATGATACCCCCATGATACCCCCAATGACTAAAAATATTTAAGGGCAATATAAAGCTACAGATGATCCTAATGATAAAATAGGTTCATTTTCTCAATGGAAATTCAAGGCAAGTGTACTTCAAAATTGTATTTCTTATGAGAAAAAATAAATGGGGATAAATATCACGATTTAACTTAATCGAAAATCTAGTACAGCTGAGCTTTTCTTTAAAGTCAATCTACCATTAAGTGAAGACTTTGTTTGGAAACAGAACGACTCACAACAACACACTCTGGTCACGTCATGACAAATTATTACAAATGTAAGACACTCCAATTACTGATGAATCACAGTAACACGTCTCCGTAGCTTATCATCTGGAATGCCCTAGTATAATGGTGCCATCACATGTCCTATTCTATGCCCATCTTTCCCTCTTACTCCTCTATATGTGAGCAAGTTGAAAGCAGGTCTGAATACTGGGCTTTTTTCATCTGCCCAGTCTGAGCACCTGGCACGATGCCTGGCATGTATTTAATAAATGTTTGCTAGATTTATTAAACATTTAATAAATGCTTGCTAGAACACAAATAATTGTCATTTCATTCAACTTTTTCAATAATGGGAAAACTTAAATGGTTACATGATCTCAGCGTGTTTAAGAGTGACTGAAACTTCAGAGCACAGCAAGAATGCATATTAGCCACTGCCCAGTGCACTACAGGGGAACCCCAGCACGATGCTAAAGCAGCATGAGAATTAGTGAGATTCCCTGATCCATGTGATCGCTAAGAAATGGAAACAACTAAGATAACCCTGACAAGGCGTGCTCCACACCACTTCTGAAGAGCGTGTTACCATCACACAGAGGGGAAGCTGAGAGTGGCTACGTCCATCCCTAAAATTTGCACTTAGGGAACTAAACGCGGAACTGGCGACATCCTGAAATCACGGGTCAGTCACACGACTCAGCAACAGTGGGTCTCAGGAGGCATCACGATGGGCATCAGTCTCCACAATCAATTCAGCCCCTCTGTGTGATCTGCGACTGTCATTCCCACCTAAATACAAGAGATGTCGAGTCTAAACCGGAAGCTGGCACAGTGACCTAAGACCAAATTAACACTGCTGCTCTTTACTCACCGCCTCATCTGCCAGGCACTTTCCACAGAATACTTCTAATCCTCACAACATCTACACGAAGTGATATTATACCCCATTTTCATAAATGAGGAGCCTGCAGTTGAGAGAAGTTAAGTGATCTTGTTCAATACTTAGTAAGATCAGAACTCATACATGATGCATCTGAGATTAAAACCCTTCATCTCTCTGGTTCCAAAGCCTATTCTTTATACTGTGGCTTCCCCAGGCGCCAGACCTTACTGCATCATGCTTACCCAGGTAAGTGACAGAGCTTAGAGTGCGTCAAGGCGCCTGGAGGCCAACCACACCTGACACAGAGGGCCGAGTGCAGATTTCTGCCGGTTCTCCCTTGGAGCTGGAAGGAATGACTCAGGTATATTCTATTCTTGCTCATCTTATAATACTTTAACTTCAACTACTTCTCATTATATCTCATGGCATTTTAAATTTATCCATGTTGAATACTGAAAGAGTATTCTGACTCAACTGAGTATTTCTGACTCAATCTTCCTGTAATAAAACACTGGTCCTTTACCATTTTCCACAGAGACCAATGTGTTTTTGTGTTTACGTGTCTGTGTGTATGTACACATACATAGACACATGAGAAATATTTCATGGGATGCATTTTAGCAGATAAAAAACAATTTTAAGTTCACCTAATTTTTTTTAAGTACCACATTATTGTGTTTTCTCTCACAAAGCCTAGATTCATGATTCACTGAGAAGCCAATCTCAATGTTTTTCTAAATGGGAAAATGTAACTAGGATAACACATTAATTTATCAACTTAATCCAAGAATGTCTTTCTTTATGTTTAAATGCTGTAAACATTTTCTTCAATGCTATATTTAACTTTTTCTAAGTCTTTTAATCTAATAATATGATTAAAGAATAAGAAATGTGCAAATGCAATCTTTATTTCAACAAGAATACTGTTCATCCTGAAGCCAAGTCCTCATGCGACTTTCACAGATAAGTTACCATTTAATTAACTTCTGAAATGCTTCCTTTTATTTCTAAAGGAGTAAGGTGGGAAGATTTGAGATCAATAGTGATGACTGATACTAGATGTTGCATCAAAACAAATCAAATACTTCTATTTCTTTTTTTAGAGCAAGAACTGGCAAACTGAGACCAAGATCAAATCTAGTCCACCACTTATTTCTTATTGACAAGTAAGCTAAGGAAAAACAACATATTTGGACATTATCAGATTAAGGAACCATGACAACAGGCCCAACTGGCAGGAAAACAATGATAAGAAAGAACAGAAAATTTTAAATGGAATATATCATCAGAGCACGAAAATGAACATGAGAGTGCAACCGAAAGAAGTTTCGAAGTGGCTTCTTTACCAGCCAAACAAGGAAATGTTTACCAATTGTGAATTAAGCAGTTGATCCCAGCAGTTGAAAAAATGTGGCCACAGAAAATAAACTTGGTTAAAGATGACTTTTTGGCAAGAACAATTTCCAGAAGAGCTGAGAACTATGGAAGCAACATCAGTAGTCAGTTAAAAGATGAGGCAAATGAGTCAGCTTCTTCCCTGGCTTCTGATGAGTGAATGTAAGCCTGATGTTACTCAGCTGTTTCTGTTTATTCAGGGTATCAATGCCAAATTTGAAGTGACCAAAGAACTAGACCCAGTGTACCGTCTGCATGAAACAACTACAGGTAAGAATATTTTCAAAGAAATTGCTAAAACACTAAGTGCAACTTGAAGTGAAACAAGGCAAAGTGTGGGTCACTTCAGTCACGGCCCACTCTTTGAGACCCCATGGACTGCAACGCGCCAGGCTCCTCTCTCCATGGATTTCTCAGGCAAAAACACGGGAGTGGGCTGCCATTCCCTTCTCCAGGGGATCTTCCCAACCCAGGGAAAGAGCCCCAGGTTTTCTGCACCATACACAGACTCTCTACCATCTGAGCCACCAAGAATTCTGAAGCCTGCTCCAGCTGATGGAACAGGAAGAAACTGTGTTGAATGAATTTACAAAGCTAATGAAAATGTGAGGTGTTTAAGATCTGTGGTCATCTGTGCTACTCATCAGAAGGTACTCTGCAGTAAGCATCTGCATCTGTCACGTATTACTGAGCCAACAGTGTCAAGGGAAGCTAAAGGAAATCTGCATATTTCAAAAATCTGTTTACATGTGCAACTGAGACGCTCCGCCTATATTCAACTGGAAGTGAAACATAGTGACGTACTAAAGGCAAACAGCAAAAAATGACTCTAAGAGTATTCTATAAATGCCTTCCTAGTGATGAAAGTGCTCAATTAAAATCATATGCTCATGGACTGCTACCAGTATTTGGAAGTACAAATTTTTAAAGATAAATAAAATCTCATTGCAGATCAATATTAACAAATAAATTTTCACAACTGTGTCCACAAATTTGACAGGTAACATTTTCAACCCCAATTAACTAATTACTCCCATGAAAAAGAACTCCATTCTTCTCGTTAGTAGACCTGAATTAGATACACACAGACCCAATTATTATCTTTTGAATTTTGTCTGTAAAAATTTTGTGAAAATTTGTTTTATCTGGTTATGTAAGTACTTTTACATGGTATCCTTAACTTCATCTCTTGGCCTGAAAACCCTAAAATAGTTACTATATGGCCCTTTACAGAAACGGCTGCTATCTCCTATTATAATAAGAGTTAAGAAAGCCTCTCTCGGGATAAGAAAAGAGCTTTCTGCTCTGCTTCCTCATCCACCCTATCCCTTGTCCAATTCTGGTAAGTGACTAGAGAGGAAAAGAAAAAGAAACAAAGAATATATTAAGAGGAACAATAATACAATTTTAATTGAAATCCATAATAACATTTGGATTATGTCTTAAACACAAAGAAAAGTTTTGTGTTTACTCTTAGTAAAAGGAGTAAGGGATATTTCAAGCAAGTGAAAAAGAAGTACGAAAGCATGGCACAACAAACAAGAGCTGCAAAAGTGACAGCAGGGTGTAAAGGGCCTTCCACGCCAAGCTGTGGAGCTCAGAGTCTCCCCCAGGACAGGAGAGCCAAGGGGGTGTCCCGAGGAAGAAACCGAAACAGCGGCAAAGCAGCAAACGGCAGGACGGGCGCAGGGCAACCCTGCCCACGGCCCAGAGCAAGAGGTGCTGGACTGGGGCTGCAGCCCGCTGCTCCACTGCTCTGCGCTTGCTGAAGGCATGTCTGCAGAGCCAGCCAGATGCTGACACACAGAGCCAGCAAAAACACCACTCCTGACGTATGCTCTCTGCCAGCACAGTAAGCATAACCTTTCCTCCACATAACACACTGCGGTGAGGCAGAGCCCTAAGGAATTCCCTGGTTCCCAGTTCTAGGTGCTCCACCCTGCATGTTCTCCTAACCTTGAGTTTGGCATGACTTATTTAACTTATATGCAGAGTACATCATGAGAAACGCTGGGCTGGCAGAAACACAAGCTGGAATCAAGATTGCCGGGAGAAATATCAATCACCTCAGATATGCAGATGACACCACCCTTATGGCAGAAAGTGAAGAGGAGCTAAAAAGCCTCCTGATGAAAGTGAAAGAGGAGAGTGAAAAAGGTGGCNTGGACGTGAGTCTGAGTGAACTCCGGGAGTTGGTGGTGGACAGGGAGGCCTGGCGTGCTGCGATTCATGGGGTCGCAAAGAGTTGGACACGACTGAGCGACTGAACTGAACTGAACTGATGCCTTGCTTCTATTCAAAAAAATCTGGTAAAAGTAGAGGGATTTTTCAGATGTAACTCAGGCACCAAATCAGCTGATTTTGAGTTAATCAAAAGAGAACTGATGGCAGCCTTTACCCAAAAGCCAGCAAAAAACCAGGGCCCTCAGTCACATGACTGTCAGGAAACAGGCCCACGATGCGAATGAGCCTGGAAGCAGGTGGTCTTCCCCCTGAAATTTCCAGGGGGGCGCACCTTTGCCAACACCAGGACTGCAGCTCTGCGGGAACCTGAGAAGAGCGCCTGGCTGAACTGTGCCTTGACTCCCAAGCCATGGAAACTGACTGCAGACTGCAAGTTAATTTTTCAACAAATGGTACTGCCACAGGTGTTAATGCTGTGGAATTAACTTTTAATTACCTGCAACCTTTCCTTTGTTGCTTGTCCTACTCCTCTTTTAAGGCCACTTTTTCTCAGAGGTTATTCCTAACTCCCCACCTTTCAGATAAAACAAAGGCCCTCTCATCTGCTTTTCCAGAGATTGTAATGTCTTTTTACAACAACTGACAAAATTATATTCTAGATGCAATTTATAGCAGATTTCATGTTCCATAAAGGAAGGAATACAATTTTTATAACTTAGTGTGTAGTATAAAAATAGACTATAAAAAGTTCAGTTAAATGTTTAGTGAATGTTTTAAAGTGAAATAAGGTTAAAAAAATCATAGTAAGGCAGAGAGCACAGAAACTTAAAACTTTCCCAATTTGCTAACTTTTCTACTGCCTAGCCCAAGTACCTTTGTTTCCTTCTGACTTTAAAACAACCCTCCTTCCTTTTTTTAAGGATTATACATTATATAATTTGTTATTTTATTTATTTATCACTTTTTGAGGCTGTGCCCCACAGCCTGTGGGATCTTAGTTCCCAAACCAGGGATTGAATCTGGGCCCTTGTCAGTGAGAACACTGAGTCCTAAAAGCTGGACCACCAAGGGATTCCCCCTCCTCCTTTTACAAAGCAGGAAAATAGGACTAGAGAAGTAAAAGATGTATCCACCTTTAAGCAACAGCTAAATTTGGGGGGGAAAAAAAGAGTAACTTTAGGCTTAATCCTTTATATTATGCAATGGCTATATTGATATAACATCACACTATTATAACAAAACTCAGTAATCTAGTAGGCATCTTAGAGTTTTAATGACAAATATTTTTACAAAAAAATCCTACTCCACAAAGAAATTTCAGTTTTAGAAATTACTCCTATCAATCATAGGAAGGACAATTTCAGAATTATATAACTGAGATGGGATGGGGAGAAGGGGAGGATGCATAAAATTTAGCTAATCTTGTGACCATAGTAAGATTATTCTGACAACACAAGGCAGACACACGGCTTACAGGCACATCACATGGTGTTCTCCTTTTCTAAGTGAGACACGTAAATGAAAACCTATTTACCTTAAAGATTCAGATAGTGGTGTTAGAGTGCCGTCTCCCCTGTCTACTACACGGAAGAAATTCAACTGACCTCCTTCTCGGTATACCAAGAGTGTAACTTGCTTGTTGCAGGAGGTCTTCTCCCAGACCTCATCTCGGCTGGACTCCAGGTACTCAGCCATCTCCTTAAGTGGATCTTCCACAGGAACTACAAATGGAAACACTGGTAGATAAGTTTTCAATTTATATCAAGTTCAATGCATTTTTGTACACCATCAGGATATAACATGTCAAATTTGAACAGCAATCCTGGACATACAATACACATATATTGTATTCTTCAAATAAGTTTTTGGTTTTTATAGTTTACATAACATTTTCTATGCTGTATTAATACGAAAGAAAAGAAATATGTTGTTATGTACAAAGACAGGGTTTAACCAAACACATGAGGTTTTCCTGTGCCACTGGAGGGAATATTCATTGATTCTATGATGTAATTATCTGTAACTGTTTTCACTTCATATCTTCCACTCCCTATATGTTCCAATATTGGTTTCAACAATCAATCATTAAAAATTAAAGTAAGTTCCACTTACTTAGATTTAAAAACACACACACACAACTGGGAGACATATTTTAGAAATTAGAAGTGAATCCCTTTTTTCTTTCTGGTTTTATATAAAGCCTGATTCTTCTCAGAGTTCTTTCTTGACGTGAAGACAGGTAATTAAAAAAAAGGAAAAGTGAAGTCCCTCAGTCGTGTCCAACTCTTCGCAACCCCATGGACTGCAGCCTACCAGGCTCCTCTGTCCATGGGGTTTTCTAGGCAAGAGTACTGGAGTGGGGTGCCATTTCAGTACATGGTAACTCAAGACCACAGTGGGGCCACTTATTATACAAAAACTGCTGTGTCTGTAATGATTAATATGTTGCTACTTGGGGCATCCGCCCAGGACCCCACCTGTTCTGGTAGACATCCGTGTGTCTAGCCCGCGCACGTGGCTCCAGTGGTCTAGAGGAGTCGTCAGGTTTGAATGATATTGCTAGCATCCTCTCAAGCCTCTCTCACCCACGGCAGCCACAGATCCTGCTCTTGTGGTGGGAACAAGCCGCAAGAGGTGGCTAGCTCACAGGCTGAATGTTCTAAAAGCCCCTGAACCCCAGATCAGGGGTCTAAGTAATGGCTACAGCCAAAAAAAAAAGGGGGAGCATTCTCAAAGACAGTTTCATGTCAAGTTGCACAAACACTGTTCTTTCTTAAAAGAGGCAACAATTTCTCAAACTCCGTAACTTTCATTCAAGTAGCTTATTTATTAACAGAATCACAGTGCTGAACTACCCTTCAGAAAGTCACAACAATAATGACTATTAAGTCTGAAGCTAATTAGCCATTAAAGATGTCCCCATATCCTAAATTCAACACCACCACTATTAATAACAACACAGAGACTTCAGAAGCACAGGAAGGCTCACCTTGTTTTTGATAAGGCTTTCATAGATACAAGATGTATTTATGCTACACTTTCCACACAGCAGTAGCAAGAAACAAAAAACTATGCGGCTGCCACTACTAAAACCACAGGAAAGTCTTGTTTAAACCAACAAGTGTGCCTTACTTCAGGAGTCCCTGGCACGGACCGTGTGTGTGCACTTAATGGCCGTACACACACATCCCTTTCATAACAGAAAAGTCATTTAGACTTCACCAAGTATAAAATATTATGCATATAGTTTAGGATAAAATTCAGTTTTAAAAGGAAAATACTTTCCTGTTTTGGCTGTGCCATGCAGCTGGCGGGATCTTAGTTCCCACCAGGGGTTCAAATCACGCCCCCTGCAGTGGAAGCAAGAGTCCAGACCACGGGGCTGCCAAGGGAGTCCCTCCACAGGTTGCTTTGATAATGTTTAATTCAAAAACAATTTTAAAAGCTAAGTATTACTAGCATTCACATGATAAAGATGTTTTCTAAATCAAGAATTTCAAGTAAGACTCAGTAGCTAAAAATAAGGTTTCTGATATACAGTGTGGAGAAGTTCTAGATTTGGGGAGTTTTTCCTTTTCACAAAGTTTTCAGTGATGTAAGGCAGACAGCTGGAGAAGGAGACGGGAACCCACTGCAGCATTTTCGCCTGGAGAACCTCATGGAGAAAGGAGACCAGCAGGCGACAGGGAAAGTCCATGAAGCTGCAGAGTCGGATGCAGCCCAGCAGGGGCAGGCGCAGCAGCTGCTGGGTGCTGAAGGCCGGTCCAGTCAAGGCGAGCTGAGTAAAAGCGTCATCTAAAACAGCAAGTAGCAAGTTCTAGGGCCTGATTTTTTCAGTTACAAACAAAGCACAGGAAATTGTAGGAAAAAAGTATGACAACACGTCAACTACCAAAGGGCAGTGATACTTTCACTCCTTTAAATTAAAAAAAAACATAGATTTTAAATTCAGAGCCTGTGGAGCTCATACTCCTCCTCATATAGATAATTGTAGTCCTAGTAAGAAAAGCAGGTGATAAATAATAATAATAAAACATCCGTGTTTAAAGACAATACTATACACAGATAACAAACTTCAAAAATATAATACAATGAAATTCACATGTCATGAAATTCACATCTTATCATAACGGCTCAGTAAATGCATTAGGGTTTTTGTACTACTCTCAGAATCGGTAGTACAGACGTCATATGTCACATGGGAAAATTTAAGTCCAATTAATTGGAAGTCCCTGATATTACAAGTCTAGTTAATCAGCTCTCACATTATTATCTTTGTTTTTTTCTAACTTATCCATAAGAGTTCAACAGTCACAGTAACCTATNTCCTAGTAAGAAAAGCAGGTGATAAATAATAAAATAAAACATCCGTGTTTAAAGACAATACTATACACAAATAACAAACTTCAAAAATATAATACAATGAAATTCACATGTCATTAAATTCACATCTTATCATAACAGTTCAGTAAATGCATTAGGGTTTTTGTACTACTCTCAGAATCGGTAGTACAGACGTCATATGTCACATGGGAAAATTTAAGTCCAATTAATTGGAAGTCCCTGATATTACAAGTCTAGTTAATCAGCTCTCACATTATTATCTTTGTTTTTTTCTAACTTATCCATAAGAGTTCAACAGTCACAGTAACCTATCTCAAAAAATCCTCTTGAAATAGCTAAGAAAAAGACAGTGATAACCCTATTTTCTAATAAAAATTAGGAAGCGTGGAGATGGAATCTGACTTGTGGAAGAAATATTAAGCCATCAGTGGAATCAATACTTAACATTCAATTTTCTGGTTAGTAAAGGATCAAACACAAAGACCTTCCCCAAAAAAGAGGCCTACAAAGCAGGCCTGCTCTAGGAAGCAACGGTCGCCTCTGCTCTGCGGGGACCCAGGCGAGAAGCCTGCGTCAGGGACGCGGGGCACTCCCTCCCGGGCACCCCCACCGCGGGCACTCCCTCCCGGGCACCCCCACCGCGGGCACCCCCTCCGCGGGCACTCCCTCCGGGCAATCCTAGTCCCTCCAGGGCTTGGCCTCTCTCGCTAGGCCCGCCTCTGCGCTCGCCACCACCCCCAGGGCTCTCCTCCCGCCCCGCGGCCCTCCTCCCAGGCACCGTCCTGCTGCTACACGACAGCCGCTTAGAGGGACGCCGGCTCTGCTCACATCTGCTGTGGCACGTGATGAGGCAGGGACATTCTCTCCCAAGAAACACTGCACTGGACATCTAGGAGATGCTCAAAATGCGCTCCGGAACGAACGGATGGACGGACTCTCAGAGACTCCCACATCCCCAAAAAAGGCTTTAACAGCAACATAACAGTATACAGAATCCGGATGCATCACAAGCCAGGCTAAGAGCCATCTTTGGAATTTCCCGTAACAATCATTACCCTGGGAGTTGAAAACTCGGTGGATTGAAAAAAGCAACAAGACCAGTGAACTGCACCTAAACACAGGGAAAACAATGTAATATTTACACTATGCCATCCCACTGTCCTTTCCTGTACTGGAGAGGTTTACAATTAAAGCCTTCTGGATTGAATGAGGAACCATGAGACTTTCTGGCATTTGAGTTCCTGCCTCTGTGCATTTAGGCTTTATAAAGCAGTGCTGAAGGGCCTAGTATATGGCACAAGGAAGCACACTCAATATTCTACAATAACCTGTAACGGAAAAGAATCTACAGAGAGACACACACAAATGAAGACGCGCGTAGATGCGCATGGCTGAGCCGCTCTGCTAGGTGCCTGACACTGACACACCGCCGTGAGTCAGCCATAGCGGGAGAGGTGGCGTCGCTCAGTCGTGTCCGACTCTTTGCAGCCCCATGGACTGTAGCTTACCAGGCTCCTCTGTCCGTGGGATTTTCCAGGCAATAGTACTGGAGTGGATTGCCATTTCCTTCTCCAGGGGATCTTCCCCACCCAGGGATCGAACCTGGGTCTCCCACATTGTAGACAGATGCTTTACCGTCTGAGCCATACTTCAATAAAAATAAATGCATTTTTAAAAAATAAAAAAAAATGCTGAGAGAAACAAGTGTGGTTCTTCTAAGACGTAATAGCTGGGGAAAAAATCTGAATAAAACCTGAGGCTATAACATCATCTGGCTTGANAGAGAGACACACACAAATGAAGACGCACGTAGATGCGCACGGCTGAGCCGCTCTGCTAGGTGGCTGACACTGACACACCGCTGTGAGTCAGCCATAGCGGGAGAGGTGGCGTCGCTCAGTCGTGTCCGACTCTTTGCAACCGCATGGACTGTAGCTTACCAGGCTCCTCTGTCCGTGGGATTTTCCAGGCAATAGTACTGGAGTGGATTGCCATTTCCTTCTCCAGGGGATCTTCCCCACCCAGGGATCGAACCTGGGTCTCCCACATTGTAGACAGATGCTTTACCGTCTGAGCCATACTTCAATAAAAATAAATGCATTTTTAAAAAATAAAAAAAAATGCTGAGAGAAACAAGTGTGGTTCTTCTAAGACGTAATAGCTGGGGAAAAAATCTGAATAAAACCTGAGGCTATAACATCATCTGGCTTGAAGATTACTACTGTCAAATTGCTTTAATGTATGTAATTTTAACATATGCCTACCTCTACTAGTATTTATAGGTCCACCGCGCATTGCCAAAACCAGCTTCAAGGTACAACCTTCTGAAATGCTGTGGATAATTAACACACACACAAAAAAACACAAACATCAAAATACACTCAGTGTTAAATATACACAATCTTACTGTTGGTTTATCAGGCATAGTGCCTACTCTAAAAGCTTTTTTTAAAGACACAGCGATGTGCATAAATGTGAAACATTAACTTATTTACTTGCATAAGTAATGAAAACATGAAGCTCTCGTAAGACTTAAATATGAAATGAATGAAAAGCATGGAAAGGGCCTCTGTGGTTTAGCCTCATTTCAGCCTCATCATTTCACATGTTAGGCCCTAAGAAGAAACGAAGCTGTTAAGACCCAAAGTGTCAGAAATAACAGATCTACCTAATAAAACAGAAAAACTGCAAATCTACAATCTCCCAATGCCCAGTGCGCTCCCAGCTATTCCACGTGGCCTCTGACCTCTGTGTTAGGAAAGAATGAAGAATTATGTGAGACAGGGAGGAAGACAGAAGGTCAGACAGCACACCTGCAGTCCCGGAGGCACACGGTGTCACGCCGTGCCACATCAGGAGAGCTTCAGAGAAAAGAGAGACACGAGGAGCAACGCCCTCTCACCCACACGCTCGTGAAGGTGAAAGAAAAGGAACGCAGCCAGGTGGCCATAAGTCAATACTCAAGGAAAGGCGCAAAGAAGGTAAGATAAGAAGGAAGTCTAAAACGCAGGGGTAAACAGCTTGGTGTAAATAATGAAAAGGTGAAACAGAGAATCAGAGGACAAGATCAGGCAGCGTGGGTATGCAGCCAACACATCGTGGAGTGCGGGATTCACACTGAAATCCAGGGCTAAGAATTACTCAGAGGAAGACGAGACATGATTCAAGCGTTCAGAAGAAACCAGTGGTAAACGGAGTCATAACTCTGAGCATCTATAAAACATCTGATATGCAATTACACTCACTTGTAATAATTCAAGCAATAATCATCTTCAAGTTCCATGTTATTCCAAATTAAGTGCTGCTGACAGATGGGAATACCTTAGGGGAAGGTTATAAAGAAATTGGTTAAAAATTCAATAGAATCTTGGAATGGTATGATGCAAATCTATTTCATTAAATAAATAATAATAAACACAATTCTAAACTGAATGATAGATGCTTAGCTAAAATGTACAGCATTGTAGGTAAAAAGGCATGGCTAAAAGTAGATATGGTTCCATCCACACTCTAGAGAAGAACAGTATGTTTCAGTAACCCCCTGGCCTTGAAATAAAGGTTAAGAATAGGAAGTCATTTAAAAAAATATCTTGAAATCAGCTCTGAAGAGCTTACGATCTAAGGCCTAGAGAACAGTTCTCAATATTGCAAAGTACAGCCTCCATTTACTTATGTGAAGCATTAAAAGTGTCCTATGAGTAGAAGGTGAGCAGTATGGTTGAAGGGGGTTAAATGTGTAAACTCCAAGCTATAAAATGAGAAAGTCATGGGGATATAACGTACAACATGGAGACTATAGTTAATAAGAGTGCGCTGTATGTCTAAAAGTTGCTAAAAGAGCAGGTCCTCAAATTTTTCATCATTAAGAAAACAAAATTTTGTAACTGTATGGTGATGGATGTTAACTATTAACTAGACTTACTGAATTAATCATTTTATAATACAGCAGCCCTGGGTATCCGAGGGATACTGGTTCCAGGTCCCCCACAAATAACAAAATTCCTGAATGTTCAAGTACCTTATATATAAAATGACATAGCATTTATCTGTAAATAACCTTATACTCATCCTCCTGTATACTTTAAGTCATCTCTAGAATACTTACAATACTTAACACAATATAAACACTATATAAATAGTTGCTAATGGTGAATATTCATCATTAGCTTCATCATTTTGCTTTTTGTAGTTTTCTGTAATTTTTCCCCAATATTTTCAATCCATAGTTGATTAAATCCTGCAGAACCAGAGGATATGAAGTGCCAACTTTATATACAAATATCAAATCATTATGCTGTATACCTCTGAAATAATATAATGTCAATTATATCTATATTTTAAAATACAACATTTAATTTAGTTTACTTGGCCTGAAGTATTTGTATTCTGAGTCTGTTCCCAGAGCAGCATGTACACACGGAATAATGACTGTTTATATGTGAGATTATTTAGTGATTCACACGGCACCTGTCATACCTCTTCCAAACAGAAAGGGCAATAATCTTGAAACAGGGCACAGAATATAATTTACCATAAAACATTAATATATTAGAGAATTCCTTCCACCTTGAATGTGATTATAGTCCATAACCACACAGTAACATGCCTTTTATAGTCTGAACACTGCTGCTGATGCTAAGTCGCTTCAGTCGTGTCCAGCTCTCTGCGACCCCATAGACAGCAGCCCACCAGGCTCCCCCGTCCCTGGGATTCTCCAGGCAAGAACGCTGGAGTGGGTGCCATTTCCTTCTCCAGTGCAGGGAAGTGAAAAGTGAAAGTGAAGTCGCTCAGTCGCGACCGACCCTCGGCGACCCCATGGACTGCAGCCTTCCAGGCTCCTCCGTCCATGGGATTTTCCAGGCAAGAGTACTGGAGGGGGGTGACATTGCCATCTCCGAGTCTGAACACTAAGTAAAGAATAATTTAATCTTGAAAAAAAGTGTTTTATGGACTATTTTCAGGCTCCCCTGGTGGCTCAGATGGTGAGGGATCCAACTGCAATGCAAGAGACCTGGGTTCGATCCCTGAGTCGTGAGGATACCCTGGAGAAGGAATGACTACCCACTCGTTTTCTTGCCTGGACAATACTTGAGAAGAGCTGGACATGACTGAGCGACTAAGTACGCACACACACGGGCAGTCTTCAGCGCTGAAAAGTACGGCCTACCGCACAGTGCCTTCGCAGCTCCGTGACGCTGGAAGAGTGTTAAGGCAGAGTCCACGTCTGAGTGTGTGCACATGCGCTCAGTCGTGCCCAGCCTTCTGGGACGTGTGCGCTGGAGCCTTCTAGGCTTCCCTGTCCACTGCACCTTCCAGGCAAGAATACTGGAGTGAGCTGCCATTTCCTACTCCAGGGGGTCTTCCCGACCCAGGGATCCAACCGGCATCTCTTGCATCTCCAGCCCTGGCAGCTGGAATCTTTACCACTGCAGCGCCTGGGAAGCCCAGATTTCATACTTCAGCGTCAACTTTTTTTTCTGCAAACTGCACATTTGAACGCCTGCAGACTAATACCAGCCAGAGTGAGCCTTATACTCAACAAAACACTTAATGGTTGATATGCTGATGAATATCTTTTCCAAGAATTTCACATACTGCCTTCTCAAGTTACTTTTGCTTATGATGCTACAAAATAAGTTGCCCAGAATGACAGCAATACGTGCAATATGTGTTCGTTTTTATTATTATAAGCTAGGCACTGTTATAAATGCTTGACCTGTATTATCATAATTTAACTGCAACAATAATAATCTTGTGAAGCAGGCAACAAGACTACCTTATCTATTTCACAAACGCGAAAACGGAAGCGCTGAGAGACGAAGTGGCACCTAGAGAGTGCGGATCAGAGATGTGAAGCCCCAGCAGGCTAACTCCAGAGACTGCAGTCAGCCTTTATGCTGACCAGTCTGAAGACAGTCAGTCTCCACAAAGCAAAAGTAGCTGTCTGGGTGTATGTTTACGTAGACCTGAACGGCTACTAAACATTCTTCAAATGTTCCAAAAGATCATCAGGAAATACAGCCCATGGGCTCAGGAGGTGGATATACGTGTATCTCCCCACTGGGAACAGTTCCCCTTTTTTGCTTCCAGTTAAAAAAGATGCCACTGAGGAAAGGCTTTTAAGCTAGAAATTACTTCATGTTAAAAGTACTTTCATATTTTAAAAAATTTAGAGCTTCCTGGTGGCTGCTTCCAATGCAGGAAGCAGGGCAGGTCTGATCTCCCATCCGGAGAGATCCCATGCCACGGGCGGCTAAGCCTGCAGGAGAGATCCCCCATGCCACGGGCGGCTAAGCCGGCACACCGTAACTATTGGGTCTGGGCTCTAGAGCCCGGGAGCTGCACCTGCTGAGCCCATGTGCCCCAGAGCCCATGTGCCACCCAGAGCCACTGCAATGAGAAGCTCGTGCCACAGCTGGAGAGCAGCCCCACTCAGCACAACTAGAGCAAAGCTGAGCAGCAACAGAGGGCCAGCACAGCCAAAACTAAATAAATAATCTTAAAAAATCTGTTTAATATGCTATGGCCATCTTTTCAGCCTAAATTGTAGGCTTTCGCCAGAACAGCTAGATGAAAGCAAAATGGACAGGTAGTGAAGCGAAGTGAAAGTAGCTCAGTCGTGTCTGACTCTTTGGGACCCCAAGGAACTCTCCAGGCAAGAATGCTGGCGTGGGCAGCCATTCCCTTCTCCAGGGGATCTTCCCACGTCAGGGATCGAACCGAGGTTTCCCACACTGCACACAGATTCTTTACCAGCTGAGCCACAGAGAAAGCCCAGGAATACTGCAGTGAGTATCCTATCCCTTCTCCAGCGGATCTTCCCGACACAAGAATCAAACTGGGGTCTCCTGCACTGCAGCCGGATTCTTTACCAACTGAGCTAGCAGGGAAGCCCATGGGTGGGCAAGACCATTATTTATTCAGCCAACATTGTATACCATTATTGTGCTAAAGAAAAAAACTTTAGAACAGGATTAAAGACAAAGTACCAACACAGCTTTCTCATCCACTCATCTGCTGGTGGACGTCTAGGCTGCTTTCACGTCCTGGCTGTTATAAACAGTGCTGCAGTGAACACTGGGGTCTCTTTAAATTCTGGTTTCCTCGGTGTATATGCCCAGCAGTGGGATTGCTGGGGAGATGGATGAAACTGGAGCCGATTATACAGAGTGAAGTAAGCCAGAAAGAAAAACACCAGTACAGTATACTGACACATATATATNCATTATTTATTCAGCCAACATTGTATACCATTATTGTGCTAAAGAAAAAAACTTTAGAACAGGATTAAAGACAAAGTACCAACACAGCTTTCTCATCCACTCATCTGCTGGTGGACGTCTAGGCTGCTTTCACGTCCTGGCTGTTATAAACAGTGCTGCAGTGAACACTGGGGTCTCTTTAAATTCTGGTTTCCTCGGTGTATATGCCCAGCAGTGGGATTGCTGGGGAGATGGATGAAACTGGAGCCGATTATACAGAGTGAAGTAAGCCAGAAAGAAAAACACCAATACAGTATACTGACACATATATATGGAATTTAGAAAGATAGTAATGGTGACCCAGTACGTGAGACAACAAAAGAGACACAGAGGTACAGAACGGACTTTTGGCCTCTGAAGGAGAGGGAGAGGGTGGGATGATTTGAGAGAATGGCATTGAAACATGTATACTGTCATGTAAGAAACGAAGCGCCAGTCTATGTTCAATACAGGATACAGGATGCTTGGGGCTGGAGCGCAGGAATGATCCAGAGAGATGATATGGGGCGGAAGGTGGGAGGGGGCTTCGGCATTGGGAGATCGTGTACACCTGTGGCTGATTCATGTCAATGTATGGCAAAACCAATACAGTATTGTAACGTAGAATAAAGTAAAAATAAAATTAAAAAAAAAATTAAGGACAGAAAATGTCCAAAAAGGTAGAGGAGATAACATGGACTGCTGACAGAACTCAGAAAAGATAACTGACAGTTCAAGCAAAAAGATAATTGACGGTGCAAGCAAAAAGAAAAACAATGTACTGTGGAGTTTACACGTATGTGAAAGAGAATGCGTGATGATAACAGCATAAGGGCGATAAGGGGAGAAATGAGAGCAGCCTGCTGTAAGGCTCCTGTAAGACATGTGAAACGGTCTATCACTTGAAGACAGAAAATAAGTAAAGATGTTATTACAGACCACCAAAGCAACAGCTAAAATATTAGGGCAAAGAGTTATAATTGATAAGCCAACAAAGGAGAACAAAACAGAATGATAACAAATACTCAATTTATTCAAAACAAATGTGGAGAAGAGGGGAAAGGGAATAAAGAACAAATGGAACAAATAGAAGACAACAAAATGACAAAGTAAAACCTAATCACAACTACAGTCATCGTAAATGAAGTGGTCTCAATCAGGCTGAAAGTTAAAAGGCAAGCACAGATTGGATTAACTAGAAACAAAAACAGAACTCAGTTATATGCTGCCTGCAAGAAACAGACGTCTTAAACATAAAGACATAAATACATTAGAAGGACAGGGAAACATCTTTTATGCTGACTACTAATCAAAAAATTCTGAACTGATGATATTAACATCAGATATGGTGGATTTTAGGGTAAAAATTATCACCAAGGATAAAGAATTTAATCTCACAATAATGAAGAGGTCAGGAGACTCAAGAGGACACACGATCCGAAAAATGCATGCACTCGATTCCAGAGCTTCAAAACACGTGAACCAGAGGTCGACAGCACTGGACGGGAAAGATAAAGCCACAGCTGTAGGTGGAGGCTTGAGTGCCCCTCTCCCGAAAGCTGACAGAGTAGGTGACTCTGCCGAGCACGCCCCACACCGGCACAGAGCCTGAGCGGAGCCCTGCACACACACCGCTGGCAGGACGCGGCCTCCGCTCAGGCGCACAGGCACCCTTCCCCAAGAGAGGCAAGGCTGCGGCCCACAGAACAAGCTCCCACATTCTAAAAGCACCAAAATTATGCAGAATTATAAGCCAATATAAGAACAAGTCCTAGAAATTCCCCAAGTTTTTAGAAACTAAGCAACATGTTTCAAGATAACCCATGGATCAAAAATGTATCAAAAGAAAAATTAGAAAACAATTCGAACCAAATGAAAATGAAAACACAACATATCAAAAGGCATGAAATACCAAGAGGCCAGCGGCACTCAGAAGGGAGCAAAGCACTGAACCGCAGAATTTCCCAGGGAGAGATGAGTCACATCAGCAACCTTGGTCTCAAGAGACTATACAAAGAGCAAATTAAACCCAAAGTAAGCCAAGACATTAATAAGAATCAAAACAGAATTCAAGGAAATAGAAAAAAGAAAGACAGGAGGAAAAAATCAAAACAAAATCTGATTCTTTAAGAAATTCATTAAAATTAACAAAAGCTCATTTGTTAAAGAATATGCAAATTACCAGTATTAGGAATGAAAAGGGTAACATCATTATAGACTACAGAGATACTGAAAGAATAAGGGACTATTATGAACTCTATGCCAATAAAATTTAACAACAGATCAACAAAATCCTTGAAAGACACAAGCTACCCAAACTCACTCAAGAAGAAAAAGATAACCTGAATAGCCCTCTATTTATTAAAGAGAGAGCTTCACACTTGAGGCTGTAATACCAATTCTACTCTATCTAAAAACTGCAAAGGAAAGGACAGCCCCAGTTCATTCACTGAGGACACTACTGCCCTACTGAAACCAAGCACAATATTATAGAATAAAATCCATATTCTTCATGAAAAAATGATACAAATATTCTGACACAGTCTTAACAAACAAAACCTAACAATACATTAAAAAGACATACAATATGATCAAGTAAAGGGAATTCTAGAAATGCTAATTTAATATTTTAAAAACCAAGGTAATTGGGACTTCCCGGGCAGTCCACCGGCTGAGACTCTGCTGTCACCGCAGGGAGCACAGGTCTGATCTCTGGGAAACCAGTCCTGCCTGCTGTGGTGCAGCAAAAACAACGAGTCAGCGCAAGTGAACCTCTGCAGGGAAATGCAGAGGAAACTGGGGGGATCTCAGATTCACATATTCTTAGACATGATATCCACTTTCATATCCACAAGCTGGACTTCAGCAAAATTAACATTTTTGCTTTTCAAAAGATACTGTTACGAAAACAGAGACAAGCCACAGTCTGGGAGAAAAATCTCAGCAAAATGTGTATCTGATTAAAAACTTGTATTTGGAATACAGAAAGCTTAAAACAGGGCAGTTTTTCTAATGGGTGAAAGAAATGAATAGGTACTTAAACAAAGCATACATAAGGATGGCAAGTAAGTTCATGGAGATGCTCAGCACCACTGATCATCAGGGGAGTGCAAATTAAAGCCACAATGAGCTATCACCGTACCTACTAGAATGACTAAAAAAACTGACTACACCAAGCGAAGGACATAAAGGAAAAAATACTCCTGCCTCTCCACACCTGCATCCTCCTCACGCCACCCAGGGGAAATCACTGTCTGAGCGTGGTGTGATTCATCCCTCTGCTTTCTGTCAGTGCTTTACTTCCAGTGATAGCGTGTTTTGGTTTTTTTTGGCTGCTTTCTGGCCTTCATGTTCATCTGTCTTGTTTCTGTTTAATTCGCCATTGCTCTTAATTTCTCCACGCTGTGTACAAAGCTGCTGCTTCATTAGCTTTCCTGGTTGTCAATCCACAGAATCTGATTCCACCATATGACACGAATATCTACATACACCACAGCTTACGCATTCTAGCGTAGTCACTCAATTTGTCGCTAGATTTCCGACATTATCGACAAGACTACCAGGAATATACCTCCACAAAACTTGTTCACATGTTTAACTTTGAAGTGTATTTTACAAAACTATTTTAGTAACACAGACACACCAGCTTTCTTCAGGTTAGTATTTTCCTGGTATATTTTTTTCAGTTCTGCTTTCAACATTTTGAGGGCCTTNCTTACTCCATGGAAGGAAAGTTATGACCAACCTAGATAGTATATTCAAAAGCAGAGATATTACTTTGCCGATAAAGGTCCATCTAGTCAAGGCTATGGTTTTTCCAGTGGTCATGTATGGATGTGAGAGTTGGACTGTGAAGAAAGCTGAGCGTTGAAGAATTGATGCTTTTGAACTGTGGTGTTGGAGAAGACTTCTGAGAGTCCTTTGGACTGCAAGGAGATCCAACCAGTCCATTCTGAAGGAGATCAGCCCTGGGATTTCTTTGGAGGGAATGATGCTGAAGCTTAAACTGCAGTACTTTGTGCACCTCATGCAAAGAGTTGACTCACTGGAAAAGACTGATGCTGGGAGGGACTGGGGGCAGGAGGAGAAGGGGACGACCGAAGATGAGTTGGCTGGATGGCATCACCGACTCGATAGACGTGAGTCTGAGTGAACTCCAGGAGGTGGTGATGCACAGGGAGGCCTGGCGTGCTGAGATTCATGGGGTCACAAAGAGTCGGACACGACTGAGTGACTGAACTGAACTGAACTGAATTCAGTAAGATTGGTGTCATTTATAAAAAGGGGAAATCTGGAGACAGACACAGACACACACAGGGAGATACTTGTACAAGTTACGGAACAAAAAAGACTGCGAGAAACTAGCAGGAGCTAGGCAAGAGGCACGCTCTGGATTTTCTCTAAGAGCCCTCAGAAGGAACTAATAATACCAACACCCTGATCTTGGACTTTAAGCCTCTGCAACTATGAGACAGTAAGTTTCTATTCTTTAAGCCAGTTGGTTTGTGGTATGTTGTTATGGCAGCCCAAGAAAATGGATATAATACTAAAATAGTGAATTTTACAATATACAAAATTGTACATCATAATATATAAAATTATATTTTTATCTTCATTAAAAAGTGGAGTAAAAGAGTTTGCTAGATCTTGGAGACAAATGAAAACATGTTATAATATTGGTCAGAATATTGGGAGTGAGTNCTCGATGGACGTGAGTCTGAGTGAACTCCAGGAGGTGGTGATGGACAGGGAGGCCTGGCGTGCTGAGATTCATGGGGTCACAAAGAGTCGGACACAACTGAGCGACTGAACTGAACTGAACTGAATTCAGTAAGATTGGTGTCATTTATAAAAAGGGGAAATCTGGAGACAGACACAGACACACACAGGGAGATGCTTGTACAAGTTACGGAACAAAAAAGACTGCGAGAAACTAGCAGGAGCTAGGCAAGAGGCACGCTCTGGATTTTCTCTAAGAGCCCACAGAACGAACTAATAATACCAACACCCTGATCTTGGACTTTAAGCCTCTGAAACTATGAGACAGTAAGTTTCTATTCTTTAAGCCAGTTGGTTTGTGGTACGTTGTTATGGCAGCCCAAGAAAATGGATATAATACTAAAATAGTGAATTTTACAATATGCAAAATTGTACATCATAATATATAAAATTATACTTTTATCTTCATTAAAAAGTGGAGTAAAAGAGTTTGCTAGATCTTGGAGACAAATGAAAACATGTTATAATATTGGTCAGAATATTGGGAGTGAGTATAAACTATAAAAAGTCATCAAATCATATACAAGCAACTCATGCAGCTCAATACCAGAAAAATAAACGACCCAATCANTTTATCTTCATTAAAAAGTGGAGTAAAAGAGTTTGCTAGATCTTGGAGACAAATGAAAACATGTTATAATATTGGTCAGAATATTGGGAGTGAGTATAAACTATAAAAAGTCATCAAATCATATACAAGCAACTCATGTAGCTCAATACCAGAAAAATAAACGACCCAATCAAAAAATGGACCAAAGAACTAAACATATTTCTCCAAAGAAGACACACAGATGGCTAACACACACATGAAAAGATGCTCAACATCACTGATTACCAGAGAAATGCAAATCAAAACCACAATGAGGTACCATCTTATGCCGGTCAGAATGGCTGTGATCCAAAAGTCTACAAGCAATAAATGCTGGAGAGGGTGTGGAGAAAAGGAGCCCTCTTACACTGCTGGTGGGAATGCAGACTAGAACAGCCACTATGGAGAACAGTGTGGAGATTCCTTAAAAAATTGGAAATAGAACTGCCATATGACCCAGCAATCCCTCTGCCGCATACACACCGAGGAAACCAGAATGGAAAGAGACACGTGTACCCCAGTGTTCATCGCAGCACTGTTTATAATAGCCAGGACATGGAAGCAACCGAGATGTCCATCGGCAGAGGAGAGGATAAGAAGCTGCGGTACATGTACACAATGGAGTATTACTCAGCCATTAAAAAGAATACATTTGAGTCAGCTCTAATGAAGTGGATGAAACTGGAGCCGATTATACAGAGTGAAGTAAGCCAGAACACCAGTGACTTTAGAGTGAAGTAAGTACAGTACACCAGTACAGTATACTGACACGTATATATGGAATTTAGAAAGACGGTCATGACGAATCTATATGGAGACAGCAGAAGAGACCCAGGTGTAAAGACAGACGTGTGGACTCAGGGAGAGGGCGAGGGTGGGGCTGTGTGAGAGCATGTCTATTATCACACGTCAAACAGGACCAGGGCAAGGCCGGCGCCTGAGGCAGAGCATTCAGAGCGGGCGCTCTGGGACAGCTCTGAGGGGCGGGGAGGGAGAGGGAAGGGGGTTCAGGGTGGTAGGACACCTGAGCACCCACGGCTGATTCACGTGAGGTGTGGCAAAAACCACCACAACACTGTGCAGTAATTAGCCTCCAATTAAAATAAATTATCTTTTTTTAAAAGTGATTAAATGTATCCAATCNGAGCGGGCGCTCTGGGACAGCTCTGAGGGGCGGGGAGGGAGAGGGAAGGGGGTTCAGGGTGGTAGGACACCTGAGCACCCACGGCTGATTCACGTGAGGTGTGGCAAAAACCACCACAACACTGTGCAGTAATTAGCCTCCAATTAAAATAAATTATCTTTTTTTAAAAGTGATTAAATGTATCCAATCCTATATATAAGTGTGGTTATAGAGTCCCTAACATAATTTTTAATTAGTAAAATAAATATTTTTGGCAAAACAAACACTGAGAATTTAATGTAAACAAAATTCAACTTATGAAAACTTGTACGATTTGGCTAACACAGTTCTTGGAAGGAAATTTTAAATCATAAGTGGTTACATTTAGAAGAAAGTTTAGACTTCCAGTTTTAGGCAAAACACGTAAAGGGCATGTAAGCTGCCACTCCCATCCTTACAATAAGAAAAAGGTTGAACAAACCGAAATTCAACAACTTTTCTTGGAGCCACCAGGGAAATGAGGCAGGATGGCAAACCACCACCTCTGAACCTATAGATAGGAAAATCCAGAGAGTTACAGTCAAGATCTGCTTACCTGAAGCAGAAGCCTCCAGAGACATAAGCTGGAAGGAAAATTTAAATGGTAGTTTCATGATCTGGTGGAGGCAGAGTATGGGCTAACATGGAACTGAGGAATCCCTGAAGTCATAGTCTTAATGGAGCTATAACACTTTTGAGAGTTTTCTCTCTAGAAACTCCAATAGGTTCTTACTCAGAAGTCAAGAAAGATTTTCCTACAGCTAAGGCAGAGGGAGGGGGACACAAACATTATGAAAAATTCCAGAGCATTCTCCATAATGGAGGCCAACTCACTTTATTAGGGGCTGATCCCACCGGGTGCAAGGATATTTCAGTGATTCCAGACTCCTCTAGTCTTGCTTTTTCACCTAAGTGATTAGCTGGTGGGGAAAGGTAAGACGCTAAGAAACACTCTGCCCCAGACACATGGGCCTGCTAAAAGCCTGAGATTTAACCATTAGACAGCAGACAGCTTCCCCTCCCCAGCACCTTATCACCACACTAACAGGACTCTAGCATAAAACAGTAGACTGCAACAGAAAGAGCCACAGCGCAGATTCTTCCTCTGGAGGAGTCTCAGGGAAACCCGCAGAGGACAGGGGAGGCAAAGCAAGGCAGCTGGAGCAGCCTGAGGCCTCACAGAAAGAGCGCCACGCTGGCGCAGGGAGACGCAGCGGGCGACTGGCAGGTGCGCGTGCACGTGAAGCTGCGACAGACAGGCGTGGGCAGCGAGGGGAGCCCGGCTAGCTCAGCAGGTGGCCTCCGGGTGACTATTCACAGAGTAAAAAAAACGCATGCCTGCTTGACACTGTGTGAGGCGAAATACAGTAGGTTAAATTGAACTTATCCCAAACCATGCCTAAACTGTCACCGGTTTAAGCGACATGTAACTTATCTTCTGCATAAGCTGCATGCCTACCGCATGCCACGACGAGGGCTCTGCTCACGACAGCCACTCGGCGACTCGGGCTGATGGAGAATTCCATCACAGCTCACCGGCCAGAGCTATTAACATGGTCCCATTTACTCCAGAAACTGTCCAGGAAAACAACCCTGTCCCGTGAACAGAAATCTTTATTAGGAAGCAGTGATGCCAGTGACTTGATGGCAAGCCCAGGGAATCCACTCCCACAGCAATGAGGAACCAGTTGACAATAATTCCTTACGTTTCTTGGCACATTTTTTCTTTCCAAATTCCTATCCTCTGAGTACTATGTACTCTTCTCTACAGATCACTGCTCTACGTAATGAGCTGCAAACAATTTCCCTTCTCCGAAAATTCAGGAGAACTAAGTCGCATCTCTTCCTGAGGGCCCAGCATGTATACTCTTCAGCACATACCGCCCTCTCCGCACAGACTAACAGAGCACAGACGCTCTAAGTGCTTTTCGTTCAACTCATTCGATTCTGAGAACAATTCTTTGAAATAGGTATTATTACTATTCCCACTTTTAATCAGCACAACTGAGGTAACGACAGAGTAATTTATTCAGCTGGTAATCTGAAATCAGGCAGTCTGGCTTCAGTGCCCCTGGCCCATCACGGCCCATTTAAATGCCCTCGTAGGTACTGCTCCTTTCTCATGAAGCCCCATCATGTCTCTCCAGCACACTCCTTCAGCCCTTTCTCTGCAGCCCTCTCCATCGCCCCTCTTATCTTCCATGATGCTCTAGTTCCCAGCTTCCCAAAGCTGCCCAACAGGAAAAGCAGTCCAGCAGAGCCACCACTGTCCTGAAGGGTTAGACCGAGCAGCGTCGCCTCTGCCCTATTCCATATTCCTCTATCTCGGGAGACTGACCCAAAATGTCATTCTCAAATGACATTTCTAGGGTAGAAATAGAAAGATCCCCTACTACAGGACTAAAATATATTTTACACGAAGGAATCCCTCTTGAAGCCTCCTGAAGAAGAGTGACTGTCCCTGCCCACATGCTGCAAGGAGTTACCAAAGCTTAAACAGGAAGGAAAGGAGGGGTGAGGACTATAAGGACGGAGAATGGGAACAGTAATTAATTAAGATCTACTGACCACTAGAGGTGCCAACCACCTTTCCTTCCCTTGATGACAGTCCAACCCTTGGCAGAGAGAGCTGATCCTAGGTCTCCAGGTACCGGAATGAACGGCTCACAAGTGGGTGAGTCGCAGGTGTGAGTTTTTCTTCCATGCTGCTTCTCTGATCGCTGAGCATGCCAATCCTGGTTTGAAGGCATTTCCAGCCTAAGTGAGGAACACAGTGGCATTCTCTGTAATAAGGATTCTCTCTCCTCCCAGGTGGCACAGTGGTAAAGAAGCTGCTTGCCAGTGCAGAAGACACAAGAGACTCAGGTTCGATCCCGGGGTCGGGAATAGTCCACGGAGAAGGAAACGGCAACCCATTCCAGTGCTCTTGCTGGGAAAGCCCATGGACAGAGGAGCCTGGCGGGCCGCAGGCCACGGGGCCGCAGAGCGGGTGTGGCTGAGCACGCGGAGCACGGCCGCTGGTGAACGTGCCGCGAGCTGAGCTGCATCCCCCAGGTTCACATCTCCAAGTCTGAGCCCCCAGAGTGACGGCATTTGGAGATGGGACCTTTGGGAGGTTAGTAGGTTTAGACGAGGTCATGAGGGTGAGGCCCTTATGGCTGGGTCCGCATCCTTATAAGATGTGCCCCTGTGAGGACTGAAAACAAACCTATCGACAGGTCAGGAAGAAAGCCTCACCAGAACCTGACCGTGCTGGCACCCTGAGCTCAGACTTTCAGCTTCTGGAACCGTGAGAAAGTAAACTTCTGTCCTTTAAGCCTCCTGTTCTATGGTATTTTGTTACGGCAGCCCTAGCAGACAAAGACAGGAGCGATCTGACGTTACCTCATTTCGTCTCTCAATAAGCACGCTTGTTTTGCGTGTCTAAACTAGGCTCCAACTGACTAGTAACCCAAAGCACAATGCTTTTACCCTGACAATGTCTCCCGACATCTTGGCTCTTGTCCAGCCCTGTCAGTAAATAGTTCCCTTGGATGAGTCCCAAATCTTCCCTAAGCCTAAATTCACTCTTCTGACATTAAGACAACTGAACAGGATTCCCTCTAGAGTGCTTCACCTGCTCAGAGATTATGCATGAAAGCAAGAAAATAATGCAGAGATTATTTAGAACACAAGAGGTTGTTGTTTTTTATTAATCTTCCTAAAAAGTTACCATTACAACATCATATAAATAAAAAAGCAGAACAAAGTCAGAAAGGCACTATCACTCAGAAGCTCAAATCCCAAGATCCTTGACTTTACAAAGATGAACAACTCCAGTCCTCCTCATCCTTCTTTAATGCTGAACTTAAACTGGGCTGGAGGCAAGGCTAGCTTCCGCCTTAAATTATAAGCTAGTTCTAGCTAGCTCAAAATGCAAAGATCCATTTAGTGTCACATGGAACAAATTTCTAGTGTTTACTGTATTTTAACAACTGTAAATGGCAAAAAATACTTTTCAGAAATCTGCCAAAGAAAAAGACTAATTTTAACACAAAGTAACTCATAACACTTTTCACAAATACACCAGTCAAAAAGGAAGTATTATACAACATTCAGTATCCCTCTATACTGAGGAAACTTCAAATCTATGTAAATGTACACCAAAAACTCTCCTCAGAAAATCTCCACATTAAAAAAAAAAAAACAAAACAGTATTCTCAAAGCACTGTGAGAAGGGAGACAGAGCCACTGAGCTACTGCTGTAAGGCAGCCACGGCAGAATCCGCTCACCGCCATAACCTGCTGAAAGCCATTTTAAAACGTTTCACACCATGAAGACAGAGCCAGAGACGCGCCTCAGGAGCTCTGGCGGGAAGGGGAGAGTGGGGGAGAGGCAGCAATGGGAGCGAGGCAGCCCGCGCTGGCTGCTGAGGCGGGAGGGGGCTGCGCAAGGCCGCATCATCCGATTCCGGTGCATGTGCGGTTGACACGTCTCCACAAGAAAAGCTAAAAAAGGATGACACGATCTTCAAGAACAAATTTAATCCTCATATCCTAAAAATTAAAAAAAAAAGACTAGTACCTTCCAATCTTTGAATTTTCGCTTTCACCGAAATAACAGCTTCAAAGGGTGAAACTATCAGCTCAAAACAAGTTCCAGTCAGTGTTTCAACGAAGAGCTCCATGGTATTATAAAAAGGAAGTCTGTAGCCAAATTGTCCCACGTTATCTTCACTGAAGAATGGAGGATCTTTTCTGTCATCCATCACTTGGACTTTTCCAATTCCACTGGATTATGCTGTAGGCAACTGTATTCCAGTTCTAGCCAAATCAGCTTTGAACACTGGTTATATATATGGTTGCTCATGTTTTGAGTTTTATACCTAAAAAACAAGAATAATTTTTTTTAACAAGCCCATGTGAAAGTCTCATTCCTCCAGAGATTTTCTGAACAACTCTGGCCTATATATCAATCTTCCAGACAGCCCAGAATTCATTTTAGTGCTGACTATGTCTACTCCTAAACTATTGACGATTATCTTTCAAAGCACTCTCTACCAGTTAGAATGCAAGATTATTAAGAATAGGTGTATTTGAAACATTTTATCTTACTAGAGCTCAGCAGTTACTTATGTATGCTGCATGCTGAACAACTATATGTCTTCTTGTTTAATGATACTTAAACCAATGGCTTCAACATGTAGGTATACATTTGCAAGACCTTGAATGTTATGCACATCCTTTCCTGAAATACACATTACATTTATAACCCATATAAAGCATAATGCTATAGCCACTGTACATCTGAATCACACTGAGTGGGTAAAACCTCCGAGTGGGAGAAGAATATCCGGAAGACTAGGCAAACAGAACGGGAACACAAGAGCAGTGCAAAAATCAAGAAGAAAAATGAATGATACATTTGTTATTTTTTTTTTTTTTGCCAAAGCATATATCACTGAAAATTTTCATTAACAATGTGAGTAAGAGAGCACTTATTTTTTCAAAACGTGTGGTTTAATTAATAATCTATATCTCCATTCTATAGACATGATTTCCACAGGCATCTGAAATCCAAGTACTAGACAGACACCTGAAATCCAACACATCCAAAACTAACCATCTTTTCTACAAACCTCCTTCTTGTCCTAGCCTCCGTCCTGGTACAGGGTGCCACCATTAACCTAGTCACTCAAGCCAGAAATCTAGGAATCATTTTAGATTTTTTTCACAATNTTTTTTTTTTTGCCAAAGCATATATCACTGAAAATTTTCATTAACAATGTGAGTAAGAGAGCACTTATTTTTTCAAAACGTGTGGTTTAATTAATAATCTATATCTCCATTCTATAGACATGATTTCCACAGGCATCTGAAATCCAAGTACTAGACAGACACCTGAAATCCAACACATCCAAAACTAACCATCTTTTCTACAAACCTCCTTCTTGTCCTAGCCTCCGTCCTGGTACAGGGTGCCACCATTAACCTAGTCACTCAAGCCAGAAATCTAGGAATCATTTTAGATTTTTTTCACAATTCTCAAGGTATCCAGATGTGACCAATTCTAATAGGACAACTTAACATTTCTATAATACATGACCCACTCCAACCTCACTGATTAGGACCTAGTTCAGGCGATAATTAGCTCTTAATGGAGAAATTTTGATAGCCTAGCTATGATCTTTGACTCTTGCCCTTCATTCTTCTGATCCATTCTCTAGAATGTCAGTTATCTTTTTTGAAAAAAAAGGAAAGTTTAATGAAAACTGGATTAAGGTATCATATCACATAGTTCAGAAATTATTTTAATTATATTTAAGCAGGGGGAAAAGGTCACACAAAATTTTAAAATTACTTAATATTTGACTTTAGAATGCACTGCAGTGAAACCATTCATTCAGACTAAATGAGGAAATGAACCTAAGATAGCCTAAAGCCTGAATTTGTTTTCCATTTAAATAAAATATTTTCAGAGCAGTTTTCGGTTCACAGCAAGATAAAACAGAGAGTATAGAGTTCCTAGAAAGTAGAGTCTCCAAGTACAGAGGACAGTGAAAGAGCTATTTTGAAACTCAACATTCAAAAAACTAAGATCACGGCATCCAGTCCCGTAACTTCATGGCAAACAGAAGAGGATAAAGTGGAAACCGTGACAGATTTTATTTTCTTGGGCTCCAAGATCACTGCAGACAGTGACCGCAGTCGTGAAATTAAAACACGCTTGCTCCTTGGAAGGAAAAGTTATGGCAAACCTAGACAGTACATTAAAAAGCAGAGACATCACTTTACCCACAGAAGTCTGTACAGTTAGCAGTGGTTTTTCCAGTAGTCACGTACGGTGTGAGAGTTGGACCATACAGAAAGCTGAGCGCCACAGAACTGATGCTTTCAAACTGTGGTGCTAGAGAAGACTCTTGAGAGTCCCTTGGACTTCAAAAGGAGATCAACCAGTCAAAACTAAAGCAAATCAACCCTGAATTTTCATTGCGAGGATTGTTGCTAAAGTTGAAGCTCCAAAACTTTGGCCACCTGATGAAAAAAGCCAATTCCCTGGAAAAGACTCAGATGCTGGGAAAGATTGAAGGCAAAAGGAGAAACGGCCGGCAGAGGACGCGATGGTTACATAGCATTGCAGACTCAATGGACATGAATTTGAGCAAACTCCGGGAGGCAGTGACGGACAGGAAAGCCTGGAGTGCTGGAGTCGGTGTGTTGCAGAGTCAGACACGACTTAGCAACTGAACAACAGAGTTTCCATACACTCTTTGCCCGCACACATGCACAGCCTCTCACTACCAATAACTTACCTAAGGGCAGTGTATTTGTTACAATCAATCAATGAACACACTGACACGGCAGCATCACTCAAAGCCCACAGTTCACGTTAGGGTTCACTCTTGGTATTGCAAATTCTATCGATTGTAGTAACATCATTATAGTAACACACAGAACAGCTTCACTGCCCTAAAAATCCTTGGTGCTTTGCCTCTTTATCCTTCTCTCCCTTCAATCCCTGGCAACCACTGATCTACTGATCTTTTCACCATCCCCATAGTTTTGCCTTTTCCTAAAGGCAATGGCGCCCCACTCCAGCACTCTTGCCTGGAGAATCCCATGGATGGAGGAGCCTGGTGGGCTGCAGTCCATGGGGTCGCGAAGAGTCGGACACAACTGAGCGACTTCACTTTCACTTTTCATACATTGGAGAAGGAAATGGCAACCCACTCCAGTGTTCTTGCCTGGAGAATCCCAGGGGCGGAGCCTGGTGGGCTGCTGTCTACGGGGTCGCACAGAGTCGGACACGACTGNCCTGGAGAATCCCATGGACGGAGGAGCCTGGTGGGCTGCAGTCCATGGGGTCGCGAAGAGTCGGACACAACTGAGCGACTTCACTTTCACTTTTCATACACTGGAGAAGGAAATGGCAACCCACTCCAGTGTTCTTGCCTGGAGAATCCCAGGGGCGGAGCCTGGTGGGCTGCTGTCTATGGGGTCGCACAGAGTCGGACACGACTGAAGCGACTTAGCAGCAGCAGCAAATGTCATACAGTTGGAATCGTACAGTATGTAGCCTTTTCAGATTGGCTTCCTTCATTTAGTGATTTGCATTTAAGTTTCGTCTACGTTTTTTCATGGGCTGATATAGCCCATTTCTTTAGAGCACTGAAAAATATTCTGCTGCCTGAATGTACCAAAGTTTATATATCCCTTCACCTACTGAAGGACACCTCTCGGTTGATTCCAAGTTTTGTCAAATATAAATAAAGCTGCTATAAACATTCACATGCAGGTTTTTGTATGGACATTAAGTTTTTGACTTACTAAATACCAATGAGCATAACTGCTAGATCTTATGGTAAAAATGTTTAATTTTTAAGAAACTGTCAACCTGTCTTCCAAAGTGGCTGTTCTTTACCGTTTTCCCACCAGCAATGAATAATCGCCCCTACCGCTCTACTTCCTCACGAGCATTAGATGTTGGCAGCGATCCGGGTTCTGACCGTTCTAACAGGCATGCAACGGGAGGCCTGGCGTGCTGCAACTCATGGGGTCGCAGAGTCGGACGCGACTGAACTCAACTGAACCGAATGGTATCTCACTGCTTTAATTTCCATTTCGCTAATAGCATGCAATGTAGGGCACGGTTATCTTTTTAAAATGTAGAGCTGATCATGTCATTCCTTAGCTCAAGGCCCCACAATGGCTTCCCACTGTCTACAGATTTGACTTAGAAAGGCTACCAAGCCCTACTTCATTGATACACATACCTCATCCCATCCTGCAATACCTCTTGGCATTCTCTCCGCCAATCATCTGCACCTGCAGCTTCAGAATACACGGTCTCTGTACTGTTGCTCCTGCTTTTCTCTCCTCACTGCCATCCCCACACCTGGCCACTGGACAAGCACCCATGACCTTTCAGGACTCAACTCAAATAGTAGCTAGTCCACAAAGCCTTTTATGGTTACTCCCCTTCACACTCTGACCTCCATAATACACTGCACCCATTACAATCAGTTTCATTTTTAAGATGGCTTTTTTACTCTACTTAACTGTAAGCTACTTAAGGGCAGGATTTACCGCCCCATCACCTAACACAGTATTTTGTACATATTGGTGCACATTAAAAGGTTGCTCAATGAGAAAGTAAATAAATTTTCATCCTCTCAACTGATTTTTGGAGCAAAACTATAATACAGGGCTTCCCTTGTGGCTCAGCTGGTAAAGAATCCACCTGCAATGCAGGAGACCCTGGTTCGAGCCCTGGTTTGGGAAGATCCTCTGGAGAAGGGCTAGGCTACCCAAACCAGTATTCTGGCCCATATTTAGTATAATGAAGTATATTTAATATAACTAACTAACTAGGGAACCTGAATTGCATTGTGCATATACTGCAAAAGGTCCTGAAGATATGACGGAAGAAAAGCTTTTGTGGGCAGCACAGCTGCTCCAAGTGCTGTTATACTATCAAAATAATGAGAAATAAATACAATAACACCAGGTGAAAGTGAAGTGGCTCAGTCGTGTCTGACTCTTTGCGACCCCATGGACCATAGCCTACCAGGCTCCTCCGTCCATGGGATTTTCCAAGCAAGAGTACTGGAGTGAGTTGCCACTTCCTTCGCCAGGCTATCTTCCCGACCCAGGGATCGTACCCAGGTCTCCCGCATCGTAGGCGGACGCTTTAGCGTCTGAGCCACCAGGGAAGTCCAAATGACACAACTGACATTGACACTGAAGTCGCTCAGTCGTGTCCGACTCTTTGCAACCCCATGGACTAGAGCTTACCAGGCTCCTCCGTCCATGGGATTTTCCAGGCAAGAGTACTGGTACTGTGCTAATATTACTGCTGCCGACAGTGGTAAAAGACCACTACTTTCATGTAAAGGACAAATAAATGGCTGTATTGCCCAGGCTNCCATATTTAGTATAATGAAGTATATTTAATATAACTAACTAACTAGGGAACCTGAATTGCATTGTGCATATACTGCAAAAGGTCCTGAAGATATGATGGAAGAAAAGCTTTTGTGGGCAGCACAGCTGCTCCAAGTGCTGTTATACTATCAAAATAATGAGAAATAAATACAATAACACAAGGTGAAAGTGAAGCGGCTCAGTCGTGTCCGACTCTTTGCGACCCCATGGACCATAGCCTACCAGGCTCCTCCGTCCATGGGATTTTCCAGGCAAGAGTACTGGTACTGTGCTAATATTACTGCGGCCGACAGTGGTAAAAGACCATTACTTTCATGTAAAGGCCAAATAAATGGCTGTATTGCCCAGGCTGTGTCTCTCGTTTCCTTAATACAGTCACAGGCCTGTAGAAATAATGAATGCATAAAATGAACCCCTAACTCCTTTTTCCATCTCACTGAAATGACTGCTTTTGGATTCAAAATACGATTTTGGATAGAATGTGGAGTCTTAAGAACATACTTATCATGCTATATCAAATAAGAACATACTACAGAATTATCAATGTCTGTACCCTCAAAGCCAAGAGCACTCTTATCTACATAGTAAGAGATCTAGTAAGAGAGGTCAGGGGTCAGGAATATTAAGCTGAGCATGAGAAAAATAAAGCCATGGGTGACTAGCGCCTGCCCAAGGAATTCAGAGACAAAGCATAAAAAGCATTTGTTTCACCACAGTAGACTTCCACAGCAACGCCCTGAATATAATAAACAAGAGGTGGGAGACGGTAACATAAAGAAAATTTGGAAGCCCTTCATCTACAATGAGAATGATACAGTAATTATGGTCTAAAAGAAAACACTTAGAAGAGCATTACTGGTGCTAGAACACTCCGACAAATCTGGGTCCTCATCATGCAGTAATTCCCAACATCGAAAAAGAAGCAAGACTGGTAATCAAATTCGAAACCGAAATGTATGCCTCTAAGAAATAATTATACCTTTCCTCAGTAGTAGAAATCACTGCATCAGGACACCTTCTGAAAGCTGTGGGTGAATATGCTTGACTGAGCTTATTATGGAACCCTAAGATGCTGGAAAATGAGGGGAAATGAAGAACCAAAAACTGGACGGAACATGATACAAGGAGAGTTTAAAAAAGGAAAAAACAAGAGGAAGAAGAAAGGAAGAATGCAGGGGGAAAAATTACTTCCAAAATTTTTACCAATAGTTTTTAAAAAATGCTTAGCTACTAAGAGTAACGGCAGCAAACATTTCTAAATCAATTTCCAAAACACTTCTCTCCTGTGTTCTGAAAAAGCTCTTAAAATATAATCAGCACAGAGGTAAGGAAAATGAAAGACAGCTAATGCAGGGCCCGTGCTGAGTAACTAATTTCAGTAACTCAAAATCCGCTTTATCTTCTCTGTTCGAAAGAGCATTAGTCATAAAAAGCAGTTCTTTTAAACGCTTCTCCCGAGATGAAGAGATCCAGCATATTACGCAGCCCTTAAATATACCAACTTTGAATGAACTGTTTCGACTAATGTCTGGAAATATCCGTTTTAAATGTAAGCTTCAGAATGAAATCCACCACGTCACGCATCTGTACCCTAAGCTCTGAAATCGGTCTTCCGGCGGGACTGGGAGATTCTTCGGAGCCAAAGCCTTCTCGAGCCTGCAAAGTTCAGCCGTTCGCAGAGGACGGGGTCACCTGCGCCGCCCGCGCTCCTCCAGGGGAAGCCCCGGCCCCGCACACGCTCCGGCCCGAGCGGGAGCGCAGGGCTCGGGCTCCGCGGCAGAGCCGGCGACGCGCAGCGCAGCACCCGCCGCGCTCGCGGGGCGACGGAAGGCGGAGACAGCGCCCTCCGCCAGGCAGCCCACCGCGCCGGTCCCGGGGCAGCGGCGGCGAGCGGGCGCGGCGCAGAGGCCAGCGGCAACAGCGCGGCCCGGCTCAGCGGCCCGCTCGCCCTCCCCGGCCGGCGCTCGCCCTCCCCGGCTCTCTCCCTCTCGCTCGCCCGCCCGCCCGCAGGCCTCTCCGGAGGCGCGGCCCCACGAGCGCCGCCGCTGCCGGTGCCGACGGGCAACGCTCCGCCGCCGCCGCGACCCCGCCCCTTTGTGACACTGCCCACCAATCGCTCGCCGGCGCTCGCGTCGCCCTCCAATCAGCGGGGCCGGGGGCGGGACCTGACCGCCGGATGCCGGCGGTTGCTCGGCAGCCCAGGCTTCCTTCGCGATCGGTGGCGGTTGTCGGTTAGAAGCCCGGATGTCAACCCTCTATTACTACCTGGCCGCCTGACCAGGGCCAAGGCGGGCGCAGAACCGCTGCGCAGCCCTCGGGGAACGGCAGGGGTGGCCCCGGCCGGACGCGGGTGCGGACAGCGCCTTTCCCGAGGCCAGCCCAAGGCGCTCAGAGGTGCCTGACTCGCCGGAGCCGGAGCCCCGGGGACGGTCTCCCAGGGGCCCGGGAGGCACGCCCGCACGCGCCCTCCGCGCTCCTCCCGCCCCGACGGCCCTGGCCCTGCCCCTCCCCTGAAACCTGGGGCCGCTGCCACGCCTGGCAGAGAGCGAGCGGGGAAGCAGGCGAGCTCTGCAGGTCTTACCCATTTCTCCTCATGGAGCCTGCGGAGAGTTGTGTCGAGTTGAGACTGAGTGGGCACTCTGGGCTGCTAAACTGCAGTGTTGGGTATGCACACACACACACACACACACACGCACGCACGCACGCACGTTTTCTAATTCTCATTTGGTTGAGCTCCGTGTGCACCATGACAGACAAGCCTTTCAGCCTGACGTGGGCCTCCGCTGCTGCTTTCTCTCATTTCCCGCAGATGTTCTGGACCCAGCCCTTACAGTTTTCCAGCTTCCCTGGCCTATTGTCTTACTAGGTGGGTTAGTTAGCGGACAATAAAAGTAATGCCCCTCTCACAGCAGCTCTCACTAACCCTCATCTTCTGACTCAGGGGAGCCAGTCTGAAATGGACTGCGGTATCTCGTCCTCGTCACCCATCCTTTCTCGCTCTCTGAGACCCTGCCCACCAATTGATCTCCGCAATTCAGGAAACTGATTAAAGACACTGAAGTTTATGAGGAGGTACTGGGCTTTCACACATCTTCAGGCTGTCTCGCCAATGATTCCCTCTTAAATTCTAATACTGAGTAGATTGGAGCTCCTCGAGGGACAAGATTATTATCTTTGTAGACAGCCTATGATGGAGTGAATCTTACTGAATCAAACCTTAGCTTCCAAACCTGCCTCCCCTCTCAGTCAGGAGAACTGAGAACAAGCTAGAGTCAGGTGAATGAGCTGATGTCAGTGTATGGCAATAACCACAATATTGTAATCAGCCTCCAATTAAAAAAAAAAAAAAAAAGCCTTGGGCTCCAACACTGGAAGCCAATTCATCCATCATCATCCACCAAGTCTCAAGTGCCAGGCAGTTAATGAGGATCTTTGCATACACTCTCCCATAACAATCCTGCACGGTTGGTACTAAGGCCCCTACATGACAAAGGAAATAACTAAGGTAAAACAAGTTGCTACACTCAAAACAGTTCTAAGCGGCAGATTTAAATCTAGGTCTCAATACAAAAATCCAAACTTGTTCCACTATGCTACTTTGCTTCCAGATTTTGCCTCATCTGTGAAACGAGGGCAGCATCGATCTGGCAGAGTTATGGAGACTGAATGTGTGTGTGTGTGTGTGTGTGTGTGTGTGTGTGTGTGCTCAGCCAGGTCCAGCTCTTCGCAACCCCAGGGACTGTAGCCCCCCAGGCTCCTCTGTACCTGGAATTTTCCAAGCAAGAATACTGGAAGAGGTTGCTATTTCCTCCTCCAGGGGATCTTCCCCACCCAGGGATCAAACCCACATCTCTTGCATCTCCTGCACTGGCAGATCGATTCTTTACCACTTGAAAATAGGAATAGTGCCAACCGCTGAACCAGTAAGTGTTAAGTTCCCTCTCCCTTTCAAGCATCTCAAAATAGCAATTTGCATATTTTCTAACTCTACTGTCTCTTGATTTCCCTGGACTCAGTCCTAACGTGGGTCAGCAGATTTTATCATTCCAAAAGAAACACATGTTTAACAAATGCTTACTGAGTGAGGAAAATCCCACACTGGGGTCTGACTCAACAGCATACAAGTAACTCTGAATACAAATAACCTCAGGCACAGAAGGAAGACGCATTAAATGGGCTGGGAAAAGGAACAGGAAACTAGTATGTACCCTCTGGGTCATTCTCTCAGCAGAGAAGGACTAACAGCTGATCTGTGACAGCTATACCAAATCTCTTGAGAATAAGCAAGTCTCAGTTCAACTTTAAAGTATCCAAGAAAGAAGTTAGTGGCTTCAGAACGGGTGCAGCCAACTGGGTCTGCTCACAAGACTGCGCCACTGTTACGGACGGAACGCTCCCGAGCGAGAGCGCACCGCCCAGGAAAGCAGACGGGGCGCGCCAGCCAGCCACAGCGGGCAGCAGTCTAGAGTACTCCCATCCGGGTGGAGTTCTGCGGAACAGCGGTGCTCTAGAAGCTGACATGCCCACTCTCAGCATTTCTCCCTACCACTGTCTGGGTTCATTCCGCCTCTTTCAAAAAATAACGCAAAGCTCCAAGGAGTGGAAATGGATGCATTACGACAAGGGGCAGCAGACTGTTTCTGTCAAGGGCCACAAAGGACACATCTTAGACTCTGTGAGCCATCCAGTCTCTGATACGACTGTCAGCTCTGGCATTTACCTACTAAGGGAGAAAACAGCCATCAGTTCAGTCGCTCCGTTGTGTCTCTTTGCGACCCCGTGGACCGCAGCATGCCAGGACTCCCTGTCCATCACCAACTCCCAGAGAAATGAATGGGTATGACTGCCTTCCAGTAAAACTCTATTTACTAAAATAAACGAATAAATAAACTGTAGAGGACTGTAGTTTGCCAACTCACTGTAGTGGACCTGTAAGATATCTTCAAAATTCAGTGGAATGAGAGGAAACCTGCTCTCCTAGCATAAAGACACATGCAGTATATAATCTCTCATCCTCTCTTCTATCTAGTGCCCAGGTTCTAAGTTAGGGCTCCCATATGTTTAGGGAAGACTTCTGGTCATGTCAGGCATTTGCTTCCTCTGGGAGTCTCTACCCACCCACGAGAGGCACAAATAGGTTTCTTCTCTAACAGATCCTAAACCATGGCCCTACCAAGGCTAATCAAAATATGATTTAAAAAAAAAATAGTAACACTGTGAAACATTTATTTTTGTTTGCAGAATTAAGCATGATTTTAAAACCAGTACAGAAAAATATTAAGTACGCTGGGTAAGAGGTGAGCAAGTTGTTTCAGTATTTGTTTTCTATAATTCAGTTAAGGAGCACAGAAGACAGCATCATTAACTCAAGGATGTAGTTCAAAGATACCCTGTACACTCTACTGGCCTCCAAAGGCATTCAAGGGATCATCAAATATGTTGGAAGCCTTCTGTCCAGATCTTGATTCAGTCACTGTCTGTGAAGATCCACTTTTTGATTTGGTTGTCTTTGTCTGGATACCAGAGGAGAAGATATCATCTTTTAAAATGGGGGAAAAATAAAAAGAAAGAGTCAGAATAGGCAAGAAAATGATGCTTTTCAGACACATCCACACAGACCAGCAAAGACTCAAGTCTGATAACAGCAGGGGACACCCAAAACCACTAAGAGGAGGCTAAGCCTCTAAGACTCCAGTCCTGACTCTGCTACCAACCAAGTTTTCTGATCACATACTAGTGATAGTTTCTGAGTATAATTTTCTCAGCTGCAAAGCCATGTGTGCACATGCAGGAGAGGAAAAGCAGAGTTAATCTCAAATCCAGCCCATGACTTCACCATCTGTGACATTACACTTATTTCTACTCTACACTCTTTTCCCTTTGGATTTTAAAAGGAAAAGGCACTAAAAATAAGCAAAGGGAAAAATCCAATCTCAGTCTTTCAAAATAAATACATCAATGTGCAGGATCTCAGTGCCAAAAATGCAGTCTTTAGCCTACTTTAGATGACTGGCAGGGGCACAGTAACATAAAAGTTAAATTAGACTTCACAGTCAAGCTCTAGGCTCTTCACCGCTACGATATGTATCAAATTTCTTGACGTCCATCGTAACAAAACATGGTTTCACCAAAACGACTAGTCGATTTACTTATCCACCTTCAGTCTATCTCAGGAATACAGAGCAGGTCAAAGGAAACCAACTAGGGAACGTCTTCCAGGAAAGGATCAAGACAAAGATAGCAAGAGAAATATCAAGTCGCTGAATGGTGATGACTCTGTCATGTACAGAAAACCACACTTACCTGTATCGTCGTCAAATATAGACTTGGCTTCCACTTTCTTTTTGGACTTTTCTTTTGGTTTTACAGTTAGGTCAGCGAAGATATCAATGTTATCATCGAACAAGTTGGAGTCAAATGTTCTTTCCTTCTCTCTTATTTTCTGTGAGGGTTTAATTGCTTCTGTAGCAAATATATCATCCTTGTAAGCCAAAAAACAACCAAAACAATTTTTAATCAAGGTTATTTTTTTTCTTTACTACATACATTCATTTCAACAAACTGCACAAATGCCAACTGCCACGGTGTCCTGTAACAGCCACGTGAGCTGCTCCTGTCTGGAGTGTACTACTACAAATCTCTGCCTGGCAAAGTCCTTTTCATTCTTCCAGGTCCCAGCTAAAACACAAGCTGTACAGAGAGCCCTTCTCTGCCAGTGCTACCTGAAGAAGCACCTCCCACACCAATCCACCACTCTGCCCCACTGCCTTGGGTTGTTTCCAGGCACTCAACATTACCTGGAAACATTGCTTGTATGTTGCCCTGTCTGATCCAGTTCCCCTCCCTGAGCGCTGTGGGGAGCGGAGCATGGGTCCTGGTTCACCCTGTGTATCCAGTATCCAGACACTCAATAAATATCTGCCTAACGACATCCAGTACCCAGATGCTCAATAAACAGCTGCCTAACATCCAGTATCCAGATGCTCAATAAATATCTGCCTAAAGACATCCAGTATCCAGATGCTCAATAAATATCTGCCTAAAGACATCCAGTATCCAGATGCTCAATAAACATCTCCTGAAGAGTATCACTCAAGGCCTGCCTTGTTGTCTGCGTTAAATCATCAGCTCCTGCCATGGCCTGTTTCCCCAAGAACCAGAGATTAAACATCCAAGGTGTAGAGATAGACTTTATGTATGCGAACTGCAGTAACATCTGTACAAAAATGATAAAAATCAAGACTTGTGTCAATGGTAATGGCCAACAACAGAACAGAAAATCACTTCTGAGTAAGTTTCAGAGTTATTTAATGAGAGAAAGAAAGAAAGTGAAAGTTGCTCAGTCGTATCGGAGTCTTTGCGACCCCATGGACTATACAGTCCATGGACTTCTCCAGGCCAGAATACTGGAGTGGGTAGCCATTTCCTTCTCCAGGGGATCTTCCCAACCCAAGGATCGAACCCGGGTCTCCTGTACTGCAGGCGGCCTCTTCACTGTCTACGCCACCAGGGAAGACATAATAAGAGAACCTAAGAAGAGAACCTAAGCATAATTACTAAGCAAGCAGATACTGAGCAGCAGCAAAGCAGCTTTAATGTAACCTATGGTTCAAATGAGCCAATCGCATATCTTCCTTAACAAAGAACCAGGCACAAATGTATTTTTATGTCCTATTACCTCAAATATATCTTGTGCTTTTGAGATAATATCCTGTTGACTGTTGGATTTTGACCCACTCTTCTTGCCTCTCTGGTCTGTAAACAGATCATCCTCATCTTCCAGGAGAGGGAAAGGATTTGTTTTCTTCGCTGGTTTTGGTTTAACAGACTGAAAGAGATCATCACCACTGCCCGCCTCACTGAGAGCAGGGAACGTGGGGCTTTGGTCTTTACTTCCCTCCCCCAGGCTGGCCAGGCTGCCGGCTGCCTTCACCTTGGTTTTCCTTCTTCCTGAGGACTGAGATGCAATGCCCTTGGAAAAGATATCTGCAGAATCAAACAGATCATCCTCAAGAGGTTGACCCACAGATTTCGCAAATGGGCCTCTGTCCATTCCAGGCCCAGGACCACCTGCCCACACTGGAGCGGCAGCTGCCACTGCTTCTTCAGAGGTGTCTGCTCCACCAGCTGCCCTCAGCGGTGGCTGATGGCCACCTGGTGATGTGGCACCATCTGTCGAGTGTGCCCCAGACCCCCTGGGGGAGCCTGCATCCTCGGCCTCCGCGGACTCCTGGGCAGCCAGCTGCCGGGCGGCACGCGTCTGTGGTCTGCGCCTCCCTCTCACTTTGACCCGGGTCTGCAATGGCAAGAACCACATGGTGACCTGATGGTTTTTTAAAAGGTGCTCCAAGCTAACCTAGCAAATAACCAACAACTCAAGACACTGCAAGGTCGTCTGGTCCATTTCAACTAAGATACTAACATACAGACAAGGTGATTTGTTCAAGATTTCCAAAGGCATTTAATAGCTCCTACTGCTCCAAGACTAAGCCATTCTTAATCCTTTAGCATCCCTCGTTTTTGAGTCTTTTGAGGACAATTTTTGTTCACTTTGATAAAGGGTTCCCTTACCTAGAGGCCACGCTACTCTGTGTCCCACAGAGCACCCTGGGCCCTACTCTGCCCTAGTTTAAACGCAGGCATCTTTCAAAACAAGCAAGAATCAGGGGGATTCTGGCAATAAGCTTTCTCAGGGGGCTAATCAAAAATCAGGCTCCAGAAACAGGGATCTAAGACAATGAAGAAAGAGAGGGGCTCTTTCCTTCCAGTCAACAAACACTAAATCCAATTTTAAATATTTCACATTAAAAAAAAAATGTGACCTGGGAATCAGAACTTTCAATATAACCTCAAAATATGCATCACTTTTTAGTAATAACCCAGTATTTATAATACTTTTCCAAAATACACTGTCAAGTAGTTTTAAAAAGGTACATGCTACTTTAGGGAAAGTACTCAATGGGGTTTGCCTATTTCAAGGAAATTCCATAAACTATTTCAAGTAGTAGTCCATTTAAACTGAACAAGAACAACAAAAAAGGTTAACACAGAAATATAACAAAACGAGGGATGTTTTATTCTTTTGTAAGGAAATCAGTTTTGAAAATACTTAAAATGCATGTATTTGCAGGGTCCCCTATGTACTACTGCTTCCTCAGAGTACAGCTAAGACTTCTTAGAGAAGGAAGACCAGACAGAAAAAATAGAGAACAAACTAAACTAAGAGCAAAACCCCAAAGAGTCCACGGTCTTGCACAACAGTGTGGCATACGGGGTCCCTGGGAGGGAGCCCAGGACGAGGAGCAGGAGAGGAACATGCCAGCAGCCATGCCATCTGTGCAGAGCTGTCAATCAGGAAGGGGCACTGCTGACATGCGAGGCGGCGCGCGGGGGCACGCGGGGGCACGCGCGTGCAGGGAATGGCGCCTGGGGGCTTGGTGTAGGCTGGCAGTGCGAGGGGGCTGGTGGGAGCTGGAAGCTTCAGTTAGCACAGACTGTAAGTGGCTTTAATGCTAAACCACGGAGCCTGGACGTTCTCTTTTGAGCAGTAAGGAGGCAGGAAGGACATGGAGAGGATGCGATCTGCTCAGTGTCTAGAAGGTCTGCAGGGGCAGCGGGGGCTGGTGAGCTAGCCGCCGAGTTAGAGCATGAGCATGACGCACGCGGGTGGTGGAAGGAAGACGAGGCTGAAGGAGAGAGGAGGCGCCTCCTTCAAATGAGGAACTGGGGTCAGCGGATCCTGTGCGACCGATGAACTCAGAAGAAACATACAAATTGTTCTGGTTTGTTGTTTTTTTTTTTTAAGGCAGGCAAGCAAGCAAAGGAGGTTTCATTACCTTGTTTGCACAATGTAAGGTATCTGCCTGAGCGGGAAGGTCAAAACTCACACCAGCCTCCCCACTCCCAGAAGGAGTGGGCACACTTTCCAGACTCTGCATCCTCCCAGGTTCAGAATAAGGAACACCAGATTCTGGCAAAGCAGACTTCATTCCAGAGATCTGAGGAGCTGCTGGAGGCAGCAAGGCTGCTGGGTTGATTGCTAAATTTGCCTAAAAAAAAGAGAAAGGAAGCTGACTCTGTATTGTTTTCTTAAACACAACTGTCAGTTATTGTTACTGTGACACATGATGAAAGACTTGGTGTGCATGATGTATAATATGAGAGGAGAAAGAGAAATGCAGGGGAATCTCCTGATCCACTCTTAAGAGTTGAGACGGAGGGCTATCACCTGTGCCCATCACAGGGCCCAAAGAAGAGATGTCACAGCCCCAGCACACAGGAAGCAACAACTGGAGGGTGGGGAAGAGAGGAGAAGACACCCGGCAGCAGCTGACAAAAAGGAAAACCCAGAAAAGTGTACAGATGCCACAAGGCAGGCAATGAAGATTCCAGACACGCGATAATTACTTGTATTTTCCAGATCCGAGGGGATGGCTCTTTGGTTTTAAGTGGAGCGGGACCTGGTGAGTCCTGCGTGAAATTACATTCAGTTAAAAATCCACTGGGGAAAGAGAGAAGTGTCTCTTGGATCACATATATTCCTGAAGATAAATTTATGATGGAACAAAGCTATCGGTTTCTATAATTTACAATGAAAAAGGCATCTGAATCCTTCCTGGACTCTCAGAACATTTTACTAACACTGCTTCACTGTGCTTCCTTACCCACCGTGTTAGTGGAAGGCTGTAAGGCCTTACGTGGAGTAAAGTGAGAGAAAGATCATGAATCAGATTCCTAAGAATTAGTGTTTAGAGCACCAGCTGGAAACACTGCCACGCTGGTCACTTCACACAGCAAACATCAGCGCACACAGGGATGCACCCACAGCTTAAAGCACCAGAAGCAGAAGCAGCTGAGACTCGAGTTGCTGGAGACGTGCGAGTCCCGCAGCTTCGTCTCCACAGCTCGGACTGCCGAGGCCTCAGGGCCGTATCCCGGGACGGCTGCAGCCAGGGCTGAGGCACACTCCAGTCCTGCTCTGCTCTGGAAGGAGCGCCACAGAGAGGACTGAGAGGCCGGATGGCAGCAAGCTCAGAAGAGGCACACAGAGAGGGAACAGAGAGCCTGGGTGCAATCGAGGTTCCATTCGAATGCAGTCCTACTCCAAGGTAGCCCAGAGGGAGAAATGAGGTTCTAGGGGGAAGGAAACTCTTTCTATCTTCACTCTGCCTTGGAATCGAGTCTGCAAGCACTCCAAAAATAATAGTGCTAAGTACAGATTCATGGAAACACCGTGCAGGGAGAGAGGAGAGATCCGAGGGGCTGGGGAAGCAGTAAACCAACAGAAGCCGTCCACTGCTTCCTCCCTAAGTAAGAGGGCTCTGAAAGACCCCGGGGCGGCGTGATGCAGCTAATCTGTGCTGCAAGGCAAACAGCAGAGGGGCTCCTTAAAGACGCCAGTTCTGACCTGAGGTGCTTCCGATTTCCACATGTCTTTTTCTTTGATACCCTGAGTGGATTCAGGATGTTTCTGGTTCTTGACAGAGGAAACAGAGTTGTCTTTTTTCACTACCTTCTTCTTTTCTGGGATCTTCAAAAACAAAGAACACCCAAAGTCTGTCGAGTATCGTTAAGACATTTTAAGGAAAAGTCATAATGCAAAAAAAAAAAAAAAAGCTTCTGAGTTTTAAAAGTCATTTCTCAAATAAGGGCTGAACAAACAAATCCAAAGGCAGCATTTCAGAAATAGCTTCCTGAAGACTGTGACTTTGCTAGCATCCTCTCCGTGGTGAAGAGGAAACAGTCCTCAGAAAAGCTACTGCGGAAGCGGGGGCGGGGCAGGGGTGGGAACGACAACGTATCAAATGCAGTGGTCTTTCAAGGAACAACTTGAAAATCACACAAGATTTGTGATAGAGTAAGAAGCCTGGTCAGTCATTGCTTTAATGTTGGTTAGCTGGGAAACATAAGATGGGGGCAACACGCACGCCCCCATCAGCACATTATTTGCTGCTCATTTACTTAAGAGCATCTTCCCTAACTGTATAATTGGACAATTCATTTCCTTTCCCAGAAGTTTCCCCACATGCCACAGTATTGAGGACAAAAGGCTGGTACCAAAGGCTGCGACTTGGCAGGGCCGAAAAGATCGTCGTCTTCATCGTCTCCAAACAGGCTCCCAACACTGGGCTCGAACAACTGGAACAGACAAAACTCAAATTCAGCATCCAGGACAGAAACAGTCTAGAGTCAGGTGAGCTGCAGAAGTGGCGTTTACTACAACAACAAGGCTGTGCTCTGGAGAAGCACTTGGAACTGACCCTGGGTTTTTTGGTGCCAGAGAAAAGGTCAACATCTGGGTCGTTGTCCTTTTGGAGCTTGTGACTAAAAAGGAGCTCTTCGTCCTGAAAGACGCCTGTGCTTTTGGGCCGGGTACCAGGATCAGGACCCTAGGAGAGAGGGAAGGTCATGTATAGATTCCCAGGGATTTATGCAAGGAAATAACACAGATATAAAGATCAGACAACAAAGATGTCCCCTGCGGCTCTGTTTATAGTGTCCAGAGGTTGGACACAAGCTGAGTGTCCATCACAAAGAGAATGACACGTTCACAGAGCAGAATACTCAGGAGATACCGCAAAGAGTGGAGAAAGCATTTATAAAAACAGATAAAACACGCATAGTCTGGGAAGGCGATCTTCCAACCTCTGTGCGGCATCTGCATTGTTATTTGGCATCAATCTTTAGTTCTGGACTAAGGAACATTTTAGGAAGGAAAATATAAAACTAAACAAGCTCTTTCTGTCTCACTCCCAAAGGGAAGAAGAGACAGCAGTGACTGAGAAACTCACGGGTGGTCTCGCACAGCTGCCTCACGTCTGCTCACCGGCGCCTGAGGCCAAGAACCGCGCGCAGGCGGCTCTGCCCGCCTCCTGCTCTGCGCATCCCCATCCCACCTCATCACCTTCAGATTCCAGGCAGGCTCTCCCTGTTTGCTGGGGCGTCTGACATCTGCAAATTACTACTCACATTACTTGGCTTGAGACGATAATGCCCCAGACCTAACATTCTGAAACTCTTCCCTTCATTCTTTAGTGTCACAAACACAGAAACAAACAAAAACACTCATTTCTGACAAACGTGTCTCATTAAAATTAACTAATGACTACTGACTACACATAAAAGTTAGTGTAACACAGCAACTAAGATTAAAAGTTTTATATCTGAAAGTTACATACAAAATCATACACAGTAAGAGAGCAGAAGAAAATACAGCAAATTATTACATTTACTGTGTGTAGCTCTCATTTATAAACAAGGCTATCCTACTAGTATAATAAAAACTTCATAAAACATTTATTGTTGGGACTATATCCTCAGTTTGATTTATAAAAAGTACTGGCAACCTATGGCCCATTGCTGGTTTTCTTTTTAACACCTCTGTTGAGATAAAATTCACCTACTTGAAGTGTGTAATTCAATGGTTTATAGTATATTCACAGAGTTGTACAAATACCACCACAATCTAAGTTTAGAACATTCTCACCATCCGAAAAAGAACCTCCCAACCTACCAGCAGTCACTCTCCATTTCTGTCCACTTCTTTCCCCAGATGCAGGAACCACTCATCTAATATTTCCATCAAAATGGATCTGCCTATTCAGGACATTCCAGATAAATGAATTCATATAATAATGTGGTCTTTTGGCCCCCCTGGCTTCTTCATTCAACACATTTTCAAGGCGCGTCTGTATTGTAGCATGTGTTAATAATTTACTCTCTTTATTGCCAGACAATATTCTCTCGTACAGCTGTAACACACTCTGTCTATCCATTCATCAGCTGAGGGACAGGTGAGCTGTTTCCACCTTTTGGCTATTATGAATAATACCTGTTAGGAACGTTACATTCGAGTCTTTGCATGAACGTATGCTTTCACTTCTCTTGCATATACACCTTGGAGTGGGACTGCTAGGTCACATGGCAACTCTCGCTATTCAAGAGCCTGAGGGAGCACCAAACTGATGTCTGAAGCGGCAGCGCCATCTCACCTTCCCATCAGCAGTGAGCGAGGGCACCCGCTTCTCCACATCCTCACCAGCACGTGCCCATTAAAGAAGTCAACAGCAGTGAGGCCGAGAATGTGAAGAAACTGGAGTCCTGCATGGTCCAGCAACTCACACCACGGAGCTGACACTGGAATGAGACACTGTCACCCTGCTGAAGGCTGGGCCTTCAGATCCGTGGCTCACAGTGAGGCTAAGGAGACCTGCATGGTCCAGGAACTCACATCACAGGACCGACACTGGAATGAGACACTGTCACCCTGCTGAAGGCTGGGCCTTCACAGCTCTGGCTCACCTTTCCTACTTCTTTTTTCGGAGCTTGGAAGCTGCTTTGATCTTCCGTTTTATCCTCTTCCTCATCAAATAAGCTAAGAACCGTTTTGGTTCTACTTTTAATTCCCTTGTCCAATGGGGATGATGAAGAAAATAAATCAGAGTTCTTGGCTGTTTCCTGAGTAGGTACATTCAAAGATCCTTCCTGAAAATGGAAATAGTAAGGTAAGTGAAAAAAGCGAGTAACATCTGGAAACACAAATACTACTGTGGGGCCTACCAAGCTCCTCACTAATTCAGTTACTAGCATCTGCTTGTTTCCGGGCACGAGAGCCGATCACACTTACTCCTAAGTGACAAAACACTCGGGCCAATTCTTGAGTCACTCTAGTGGAGCGTCTAGAACAGATAATTCATAGTCAAGGATGATTTTTCCAATCAAAGATGATTTTTTTTCCAAAAAGAGATGATTTTTTTATACATACAGTTTAAAACCTGTATGTATTAACTCCAGCCAACCAAGATACATTATGTTATAACCCTGAGTCACACAGCTCGCTCATGTGCTAGAAATAACTTCAAAGTCACAGATAGAACACAAAAGCCCATCACTGTGAATGGATCGTATATTCCCTAATAACTAGTGAATGGATCGTATATTCCCTAATAACTAACACATAACTCCAAGGGGGGAATCTAACTGATAGAACTGGACACACTTAAACTGTAGAAAGCTTTCACTAAATTGTGCAACTAGAAGAGCCTCTAAAATAATCGTAAAATGCAGCGTCTGTTCATTCAGCAAGCACCACGCTTCAGGCAAGACACCACTGATTAGAATGAGCACTGCTCCTGTATGAACTGCCAAGAAAAAAAAGGGAACAGCTTCTAATTAAACATGCCATCGGTTGTGAGGTGCATCCGAATTTCACAGTGGTGAAACTGTGAAGAGAATATGCTCCTTGAAATAAAATCGGGAAGCTTGAATGTGGCTACTTGGTGCAAGGTACTGAGCCAAGCACTCTCACAGATATCACGGACGGCAAAACGAACGTGGCCCCGACCCTCAAGGGGCTTATCTTCAAGCAAGGGAGGCAGCAGTGCAACACGCAGCTGGAGTTCAGGGGGAAAGGGGCTACGGCACCACAGAAAAGGTCCACGTGGAGACAACGAGAAGAGAACGCCGCACAACGACTCAGTACAGAGAGAACGCTGGCATCGCGGCAGCCCCAAGGAGCCGCAACAGGAAAAGCGTTTGCGACATTTCTTCACGTAGGTCCTAGAAGAGAGCTGATCGCACAGCAGAGAAAAGTTACCAATGAGAGAAAAGGCAGAGCGTGAACGAGCTGCCGATTCCCAGATGCAGCCAGCGGTCTTATTCACAGGCCTCCTGTAAGAGAGGAAGACATCCCAGGAGGAGAGCGCGAATGCAGAAGAAACAATTCCCTTCACTCTGTAATTCACAGGCAATAGCATCAAAGACTGGTCAATGAAAATGAAAATATTCTTAAAAGTTGTCACAGTAAATGTGATGTCCTGGAGAAAAAGGGGGTGTATCAGGTTAAAAACTAAAGAAATCTGAATAAAGTATGGATTTTAGTTAATTTTTTTTAAAGCTGTCACTGTAATTCAAGTACAAGTGGAAACTCAAAGAAACCAAGGGGAAATGGACTACAGAGAGCCGAGTGAGTCGAAAAGGATGATGTGCAGAGAGAAAACCAAAAGGAAGAGAGAGCTGAGGCAGAGAAAGGCACATCGGCACTGACACACTGGCACAGAACGGGAAGCACGCGCGCCACGGTGTGCACACACGTGCCTAGGAGAGACAGCCAAGGCGCGCAGCGCCGAGGCCTCCGGGAACGGGGAGATCAGGCACTTCCTTCTTCGTACGTTTCAGAGTTCGCGAAACTCTCAACCGCTGAGTCATCATCTTCTGTGGCAGGAAGATGTACGGGCAAGTGCGCACATGTGCGGGTTTCACAAGAACATCTGAGAGACAAAGGCAACAGATGACACAAGAGAAAGAGCCCACCTTTCCCGACTCCTCGACCACAGGAGCGCTCCCAAACTCTGAGGCCCCCTGGGCACTCTCAGCCGCAGGCGTCACTCCAAACCGCGCCGCCTTCTCTTCTTCATCGCTGAACAGCAAAGGCGGCGCTTCAGGGACAGTCTCTTTTTTCTACCGAAAGAGGAGTAAATGACATCCTCAAAAACAAACCAAAGCAAAGGGCCTTCCGGGGTGGTCCAGCGGTTACGACACCGGGCCTCCACGGCAGGGGGCACAGCTCCCATCCCTGGTCAGGGAGCCAAGATCCTGCATGACTCACGGTGCAGCTGAAAACAAAGTATTCCTGACAAGCACGGCAGCGCACAGAAGCCGACCACCGTGCGCTCCTCTTCAGGGCTACTAGCTAAACGCTGGGGCCAGGAGAGACAGGCAGGAGAGCCTGCCACTGCCTCACTGCAGGCAGTTTCTGCCGCCAGAGTCCAGCTGACTCCTGTGTCTGTTAACCCCTTGCGCGCGCCATCAAGTAGACTAACCTCTGCTAGCAGACCATCTTCAGTCTCTCCTCTCTGCCTCCCTCCCTCCCTCCCTACACATTTCAGCGACGTGTCATCAGCCAGAGCCGACTTGCTAAAATAAAACACCTACCAGGTTACTCCGTCTCCCATCCCAAACATGCACAGGTTTGTATTAATCAAACCCTAAACATGCAATAAACAGGCCCCTCTTTAGACCCGCATCACCTGCACCTCCTCAACCCTCACTCTTCCCGACACCTACTGTAAACTTCCACACTCCCACACCCGATCTCCACTGTCTAGAGAAGCAAATCCTCTTCATCGTTCCAGCAAGGCTCAGCTCAGGTGTCACCCATAAAGTTTTCCTGTTCTCTCCGGTAAGTTACCAGTTGCTTCACTGATAAGAATGTTTATATCTCTACCTAGCCTTTACTGCTTTCCTACCTTACACAGATAGCTGTCATGCATCTTTATCCATTCGTTTGAAAGGGTCAAGCAGTGTATTTCTATAGCCATTCAGTGTTTTATACCAAGTAAGGGCTCGGCACAAGCTCGGCACAAATACTACCACAATGCCACCATCCTCTCATCCCTTAATACTCCTTTTGATATAATTAACATGAAGACTTGCTAATTTTTGAGCGCAAGTGATCACGGTAGTAATGCCATTTATATGTAATTGCTGAAAGCCATTTAGACTACACAGGCACTAACCGACTTTTCTTATTACATACTATTATCAATATTTGGAAAAACTTTAATGTTGATTTAAAAAAAAATTTACCATCTTAATCATTTCTAAGTGCAGAGTTCAGTACTATTAAGTATATCCATATTATGGTAAAAACAACCTCCAGAATTTTTTCATCTGGCAAAACCAACTCTCTACCCATTGAACAACTCCCCACTCCCCTCTCCACCACACTCCAGGCCCTGGTAACCACCATTCTACTGTTTCCGTGAATCTGACTACCCTAAGTACCTCATGTAAGAACGATCAAACAGCATTTGTCTTTTTGTGACTGGTTGATCTCACTCAGCATTGTGTCCTCAAGCTTCATCCATGTTGTAGCCTGTGTCAGAATTTCCTTCCTTTTTCACTTATTTACTATTAATAATAATAGTGACTAATTATAATCCAGGACCAAACTGTTAGTACTTGAAGCTTGCCCTTCTAAAGGATAACCTGTACACTAACTGGTCTGGTCTAGTGCTGGCAGAATTCCATGCCACTGGGACTAAGCCCAGCAGCTCCCCCGGGGGGTGGAACGGTGCTGCTCCCTGGTCTCCCCTGAGACTCGGATGCCTGTAACTCACACTGCAGGGCTGTGTGACGCTTTTCTCCAGGCTTTGCATCTGTACTCCACCTGTAAAATACCACTATCAGAAGATCTCTGCTGCTGCTGCTAAGTCGCTTCAGTCGTGTCCGACTCTGTGCGACCCCACAGACGGCAGCCCACCAGGCTCCCCCGTCCCTGGGATTCTCCAGGCAAGAGCACTGGAGTGGGGTGGCACTGCCTTCTCCGTCAGAAGATCTCCAAAGTCAGGCAAAGGAGTTTTCCCACAAGACTCAGGCTCCAAGGTTAGGTTTTAGGACCTCCCTGAGGGAGCCATCAGTATTCACATAACATCCTCGGAAGGATACTTCCTGGGCTAAGAGGTTAGGAATACCGTTGCTGCAGGAGGGGCAGACGCGGGAGGAGAGCCGAACAGAGAGCTTCCGCTGCCGCCGTCATCCTCAAACAGGAGAGACGCTCTCTGGGCCTTCTTCTGGCTGTACAAACAGGGAGTCCAGTTGGAGGCAAATGTGATTTTAAAAATACAATATCCTTTCCAGGCCATACCTACAGGAACCCACCTACCACCAAGTCAATCCCTGACCTTACACAGTTGCATTTCTATCCAAATGACAAATTTAAGTAACTTGGACAAAACTTCACATTCTTTAGGGTATCCCAGGGGAAAAAACAAACAACTCAGACTTAAACCCCTAACAAGCTTAGGCAAAACAGTATTTTAAGGTTAAAAAAAGAGAGAGAGAGAGAGAGCTTCCCTGGCAGCCAAGCGGTTACGACTCCACGCTTCCAATGCAGGAAGCAGGGGCTCCATCCCTGGCTGGGACGTGAAGATCCCATAAGCCAAGCAGAGATGAGCAGAAGAAATCAGGTAAGGCTCTGTGAGGAAAAACACTCCACAGCACCAAAGGAGAATACTGTGCAAGGGGAAACCGCAGACCTTCTCGCTGGGACCATCACCAGGTGGTGGATGGTCAGCATGTCACCCCCAGAAACTGACACCTTCATCCATTACCAGACATGGACGAAATGGTTTCTTACAAGGACTCTCTCACCTGTCCTTGGCAACCGCAAACAGGTCATCCTCGTCATCCTCCTCAAAGAGGCTGGTTTTTTTCACGGCCTTAACCTCCTGGTGGTTGGTCTCAGGGTCCCTCACTTCTCCTTTAGACTTGTCAGATGTCGAGTTGGTCTGAGAGTCGGTAATATGCCACTGGTCCTTAAAAGATAAAATACGTGTTAAAGTCCTCTGGCAACTCAGGTTAAGAAACCGGAAAAATAAAATAAAATCCCCATTCATTAAACTAAGCTGCACCTACACCAAGGGTGCCACTTCTGAGCAAAGTTCACGTCCAAGGCTTTTCTCTGAACTCAGTCTAGACAGCGAGGCCCCCTGCACTCACAGGCCTTCTGGCGTCTCCCTCCATGAGTGCCTACCACTCTCTCTGTGTTAGGATAAGGGATCGTCTCTACTTTAGAGAGCAAAATTAATTATGCAGGGCAATGAGAAGGACAAGAATGCTTTTAAAAAGTCAAGAACTCTCAACTTTAGAGGAGAATGATACTTGAATTAAAAATTTTTTAATTTCAAAGCAAGCTGGGGGAAAAAACGCATGAGAAGCTCATGCAGGGGGGCTTCCCTGGGCAGTGGCTAAGACTCCAGACTCCCAACACAGAGAGAGCCCAGGTTTGATCCCTGGTCAGGGAGCTAGATCCCACATGCCACAACTAAGAGTCTGTAAGCTGTAACTAAAGATCCCACACGCTCAACTAAGACCCGACTCAGCCAAACTAAACAGAAAAAAAAAGCTCACACAACCGTAAATAAGACACAATGAAACCTGCAAGTGATCCTTATCACAAAATTCTGAATCTGGCCTTCAGAAAGCATTTAAGGAAACCCCACCTGGCTATGCTCACCCCTTCAAATCAAGGATCTCCTGAGCACTTGCTTAAGTCTCTGGAGTTCAGAGCTTTACAAATCCAGGTGGGCTCTGTAAGGCAGCAGCTGCTGTCACAGAGTCTCAGGCTCTACCCCCAGACCTTCTGAATCAGGATCTGCCTTCGTTAACAGTATATCCAGCCACTTCTTCACAAGTTACAGCTTGAGAAGTGCTTCCCTAGAGAAGTCAGACTCATCACTGACCACAAGAGAGAGCCCCCAAACGAGCTTCAGAAAGCTCCACCAACGGGTCACGCCCCAGTCAATTCCGAGCCCCAGGGGTGGGACCCGGGACCAGCATGCTCTCAGGCTCCACGTGGCCTCAACGGCAGCCAGCGCCAAGCTGCCTTTCTATAGTGGAAGCCTGGTCATCTTTCCTCAACGGCAGCCAATGCCAAGCTGCTTTTCTATAGTGGAAGCCTGGTCATTTTCCTTTGCAGGTACTGCTGCTCCCTACTTTAGCTGGTCTTTTTATTTTCCCTGAACTGCAATAATATGATAGAAAATTCAAATGATGGTTGGCCATTACTACGGGAGAACTATCCACTAACAATGCTAGAAATAATAAAAAAAAAAAAAAAAGGAAAACCCATCCCCGTTCACAGGTTTGAGTAGAAAAAGCAAATTATGTTGTATCATTTTAAGTTTCTTTCAATAAAAAACTGAACATGTCTATGATTTATCTATCTGTATCTTACCCTCAAAACTTAACAACAATGTTAAAACAGAGTATTATGAAATAAGAAGATTCTTAATGCTCACAGTTTTTATTATCATTATACTTAGTCTTTTTCTACACAGCTAAATCTGAACAAATGCTGAACTGTATTCCCCGCTGGCTCCAACAATATATATAATCAGATACTGAACGGCAATCCTGTGAAGACTCTTACAGAAAAGGAGCAAAACCGGCATAAGCCTCTCCTGCCTTGTCGAGCTGGAGTCCCTGATCAATGAAACATAGTGATCATTTAACAAAGTGAAGTAAGCCCTGACTCATTTGGATAAGTATATATTATAAATCTGAGGACCATACTCACTCTATGCCCAAGCATTCTGAAAAGATTAACCTTATATTAATATACTACAATAAATATCTTTCTTGAAGAACAGAATGACAATTTTGTGAATACAGTCTCTAGTAACCAAACTCCACTAGATCCACACTAGGGAGAAAAAGATGTTTAGGACAGTCGTAACTCTTAAATCCATCAAACCATCCCCTGCTCCTCACCAGGAGATAAATTCCCACCCACCTCCTCATCACTGCTGAACAGTAAGGCAGATGCTTTCTTTTTGGGAGGCTCAGAGGGCTTTGCTTTCTTTTGGCTCTGAGTCAGTAGAGACGATGTCTGCTTCTTAGCAGCTGGAGCATCAAAAAGATTATCCTAGAAAAAAAAGGAGGGCAGGAGAGTAGGACAGCTGTAAACACATGGAACAGAAAACCAGATATTCTCTTGTGTTAAATCATGAGAGTAAGTCTCCAGTCAAGTGAAAACTATATATATAACATCTTTGGGGGGAAAAATCACCCAGTGCTAGTAAACGCCACTTCTCTCTTCTGTGTAACCCGACAGCAACAGCCTACATCTTCCCTAACTGTATTCAGTCACAGCAGTGGAACAGAATTCAAAGGCAGAACTCTCGGGTGGGACCACAAGGGGAGCAACAAGAAGACAAGGCCACAGAAACGGGGGGAGCGTGGCTCTGTCCGGCCCTCAGGGGCACCTTCTACGCTCACTGGGAGGGCCCGAAGCCTATAGACGGCCTGAGAGCAGCACGGCCCCTGCAGGTCTCCATGAATCACAACCCAGAGCAACGAATAAAAAGAAATGGGAAGCTTTCTCTACTCTCTTACATTTACGAAAGACACATTCCTGGGGAAGAGAGAACAAAACCACCAAAGGGCCTGAGCCCAGGTTACACAGAAGGACACTCTTAACAATATACCACATGGGTGAATGGTCCCGAAGTGTAAAGATTAGATAGAGGGGGCCTTTACGGAACTCGTGGAAAGACAGGAAAGGCCGTGAGTGAAGAGCTGGCACTCGCTGGGGGCCCCGAGGCAGCGCTGGCATCTGCCACGCATGCGCCACGTGCCGGGCACGGTGCCAAAGGCTGTGTGCTCGCTGCCGCAACTGTCACAATGAGGCTATAAACCATCAAGCCAGAGGAGATCCAGAAAGGTCGCTATCAATGCTTGCCCAAAGCCCTGATCTGCGTGCGGTGGACCTAGGATATGAACATGGGGGTCTGGTGCCAAAGCCCATGAGCTCAGCCGCCCCACGATTATGCGTAGGAGCAAAGGTTTGGCTTTTCTTCCCTCTCATTTCTTTCCCCCACCCTTCTCTCTCATCCAGAGAGGGGAAGAAAAGCAAAGCAGGGACGTGGCTGTCTTCTCCTCGCTACTCCCACTTCATCTGAAACACTCTCGTGGATCACTGGGTTTCATCCCCTAAAGAGTATTCCTTAAAGGCAGATTATACAAGTGAAATCTACAACGTCTTGCACAGAGCTGGGTCAAGAAATCTAAGGGCCTGCCCACTGTGCGTCTGGGTATTAAGAAAGGAGGCGCTGAAATAAACACCGGAGGGGATCTGCCGCGTGCGCCCCGGGCGCCTCAGCTGCTTTCCCGTCGCCGTGTTCCACTCTAACAGCCTCTGGATGCAAAGCTGCGCTGGCGAAGGCCTTCTACGAACTGAAACTCGATCAGCTTGTGTTGCAGTAACAGTGTTTACCTGTCCATCTTCATCATCGAAGAGCAAGACTGAGCTGGGGGGTTTGCGAGGCAGCAGAGTGGCATCTTTTGGCTTACTCACACTCTGAGAAGAAAACAAATCCTGTTGGATCAAGATTAAAGTTCCTGGTTAATAAAATGTATCAGTTTTAAAGTATCAGATATAAAATACTGAAGTTTATGGCACGACAGAGGCCATCCATCCAGGCCTCTCTTGTCAGAGAGGAAAGCGGGCTGTCACAGGCCCTGAGGAACACACACCAGACTCCGTCCTCGCTGTGTGCAGGCCAGAAGGGAGAGGCCCACTCCTGACTCCAGGCGGCCTCACAGGAGCCCAGAGGCGCCAAACTCCCACCTGGATGACAAAGGACAGGGAAAGCTTTGCCCATCAATTTCCTACCATGCTGAGAAAACAGCTTCCTTTTTCTGTCCAGAAAATCAGAGAGAGAAACACATGAAACAATGGAAAAAGAGGCTAGATTCCCAAATTACTGGACCTGTGACACTGTTTAATGTATCTATACCCCTTTTTCCCCTAATAAGAGTAGGATATCAGTCAGTTCAGCTCAGTGACTCAGTCATGTCCGACTCTTTGTGACCCCCATGGACTGCACTATGCCAGGCTTCCCTGTCCATCACCAATTCCTGGCGCTCACTCAAACTCATGTCCAGAGTCGGTGATGCCATCCAACCATCTCATCCTCTGTCATCCCTTTCTCTTCCTGCCTTCAATCTTTCCCAGCATCAGGGTCTTTTCAAATTAGTCAGTTTTTCACATCAGGAGGCCAAAGCATTGGAGTTTCAGCTTCAGCATCAGTCCTTTCACTGAATATTCAGGACTGATTTCCTTTAGGATGGACTGGTTGGATCTCATTGCAGACCAAGGAGCTCTCAAGTCTTCTCCAACACCACAGTTCAAAAGCATCAATTCTTTGGTGCTCAGCTTTCTTTATAGTCCAACCCTCACATTTATTACATGACTACTGGAAAAACCAAGGGTTTGACTAGACAGACCTTTGTTGGCAAAGTAATGTCTCTGCCAGACCACCTGACATGCCTCCTGAGAGTAGGATATGACTTCTTTTAAATAAAATATATTCAGTTTTAACTTTAAAATCTTTTGTACTCTCGACACGACAGCTAGGAACTGTTGCGAACTAGACAAAGATCTGGTAGATTATGAAGAAACTTCCAAAATGCTGTAAAATCTCAGCCTACAATGCAAAGCAAGCCCTGCAAACTGAGCTACATGAATCAGAAACATGAAACAGGACAATATTCCCTCAGGAAGAAAATCTTCACTCTGTGAGAGTCAGGCAAATAGGACAAGAACACGGTTTCAAAGACTTCTCTCAGTGCAATGTTTTCAATCATGGAGTCACTGTTTGCTCAGTCTAGTGCTGATGAGCTCATTAAGTGAAAAGAGCTGCACTCAGCCCAGTGGTTTCTGCCTGGGCCCCTAAGAGCCCCAGAGGTCTGCTTAGGTAGGAAGAGCCACACAGGAGGAGCACCACGCTCCCCAAGCCTCTCCTGCAGTTCACACACTGGCAACAGCGCACTTACAGAAAGGGCTCTGCTGCTTTAATAAAAAAAAAACAAACCACAAGAGTCTAACCCAGAGTTCACAATGTCCTGAAATTACATGTAAATTTCTGCCACGTCCACATCTTCTTCTGTGAAGGAAGTCTATTACTTCCAGCAATACACAGGGTATGTGTTCATATGATGCCCAATTCCTCCTGAAAGGGGGAGCTGTGTATTTCTGTTCTGGTAGAGGCACCTCATTACACTGCCCATCAATTCATAGCCTAAAATCTGAGCACCCTGAGCTCTCCTCCTAAGAGAAGCGCTAGATTTAAACTCAACAGTGAAAGGATTGTACACGTACTGTTTTCTAAATACCATGTGTTCTCAAAACATTATTTTCAAAGAACGAACTGAAGTGCTGAGTAAGTCTTAGACCTCTGAGACATCCTGAATCAGAAAGTTCCCAATGTCATATCCATGAAGTAATTTCCAGAACTAAGAAAAAGAATTCCTTACCTCAGAGTCCTCCTCATCTGAAAATAAACCTTTGTGAGTCTTTGTTTCCGATGAGAGCTTGAGATTTTTGCTGGAAGGCAGCGTAACCTTTGTGGAAAAAAAATATTAAAGAATTAACAAACCAGAAACCTGGAAATAAGGGTTCACTCACTCGCTTGTTCAGAAGACGTACTGACTCTCTGCTAGGTAAGGCAGGCCACGCACCAGAGGAATGAAAGCGTCACGGACGTTGGCCACGTACCAAGTGCATATGAAGAACCAGTGCAAAAAGAGCACCACCACGAAAAAGGGTTTAAGAATCGGTGGGTGTTAGGCAGGAAGGAAGCAGCAGGCCTTGCGAAGCACATTTCTCAGGACGGACGGGGCGTGCACAGCGGCAGCCAGTGCAAGGCCTGCCGCGCTCTGGACGCTGGCGCCCAGGCAGCCAGCCACGGGAAGGCCAGGGCTTCATACGCACGCACGGCGAGAGATGTGCTTCAGCACGAGGGCAGAGCAAGCTTGCAGGACAGCGAGGGAAGCGACAGGAGCGAGCGGAGCGCAAAGCCTGAGGGGGACGCAGCCCGCTGGCCAAAGACAGGCCAACCTGAGCATCAGCAAAATAACGACATTAATGGATTGCAAGATAATGAATGGAGAATCCATGATTCTACAAGGAGACGAAAAGGCAAGGAAGAAGGGGGAGAGAAAGCTCTTCTGTTTAGAAGAATCCCAGCTAATGAACACAGGAGAAATGACAGAATTAAAACAGTGTTCTTCTGCGCATGATAATGCACCCATTTAACACATCCATTAAAACCACTCAGGGAGACAAGATCCAGTAACTGCTTAATCGAGGCGGCAGTAGTCACTTGGGGGTATGCGGTATTCTTTCAACACTCTACACGTCTGAACTTCACTATACACTTGAAAGGAAGCAATACTTCCCTTTGGGTTCCATACGAATTAACAAAATGCCCCACATATACACTCCTAAGTTTAGTCTTCCCTCCTGCTCACCTTTGTTTCTGCTCTTGCTTTATTTTCATCTGTCTGATTCACAGTAGCTTCTGGCAAAGCCACTGTTTTTTCTTTGAACAGATCTCCTTCTTCATCGTCAAAGATACTGGCGGTGGATTTGACTTTGTCTTTAGAAAGAGACCACAGCATAAAGTTACACCAAGGTCAAAACTCCCACCACAGAATTCGAAGATGGAAACTTCTTCTCTCTCAAAGAATAAACAGAACAAGCATGTTATTGCTCCATTTGTTACAGAAGAAATATTCAGTGGATGAGCTGGAATTTTTCAAAGAGCATAAGAGCTGCTCCAATGAAACACACAGGACAGACAGTTTAACTATCTGGCTTACATCCTTCTCCAAGCAGCAGCACATACTTTGAGGAGTCTGGACTGGCATAAAAGGCAGAAAGAGACCTACAGAAAGATCATTTACAAGCCAACCGCTGTAGGAATCTGAGAAGTGAGGGCTGGCTTCTGCGACCCAGGTTCAATCCTTGGGCAGAAAACTAAGATTCCACAAGCTGCCTAGCCAAGGAAAAAAAAAAAAAAAAGCCAGGGACTTCCCTGGAGATCTAGGGGTAAAGAATTCTCCTACCAATGCAGGGGACGGAGGTTCTGTCTCTGGTCTGGGAAGATCCCACACGCTTCAGGACGGCTGAGCCTGTGCAGCACAGCTACTGAGCCTGCAATCTCCACACGAGAGCCACCAGCGAGGAGCCCACACTCCGCTCCTGAGCCTGTGCTCCCAGGAGGAGCACCCAGCGAGGAGCCCACACTCCGCTACTGAGCCTGTGCTCCCCACACGACAGCGCCCAGCGAGAAGCGCACACACGGCTCTCCACAGCCAGAGAAAGCCCACGAGCAGCAGTGAAGGCCTAGCACAGCCGGACATCAAGCGTTCTGAGAGCACGGAGCTACACAGAATCAAGCAATGAGACGTCCCCCGTAATTCCGCCTGCCCACCCGAACGGGAAGGCCAGCAGGAACAGTCTGATGCACATACTTCTAATTTCCACAAAAGATGTAGTAACATGTTAACTCTAGCAATTCACAAACATGGTTCTGAATAACATCATTTAAAAACAAATCTTATGCTTTCCAGCTTCCCTTCCATGTGCCTAGGGTGTGGCACCTTCCCATGTCAGCACACATGAACTTCAACTTTTCTCACAGCTTCACAAAATCCCACTGACTGGAAGGACCCCAGCTTGCCCTACTGGTGACTATTCGGGTGGTTTTCAAGCTCTCACAACCACAAGCCCTGCGTCCCTGAATGAGGTGTGAGGTGTGTCCCTGAAATGAGGGCACTGGTTCCTGAATGTCCGGGAGAGCAGCAGGCCCGGCAAAGTGGCGCCCACTTACCTGTGACTCCAAACCAGTTAATGATGGCAAGCGGGGCCCCTTCCAAGCCACGAGAAGCAGCACAGCCTTTACTCACCGTCATTCCAGTCGGCCTAGGTGTGGGCATACTACGTGTCCAGCCTGCACCCTTCTAACGCAGGCCATTCTCTCCCTTGCATTTCTGCTGCTCTCCTTACTTTCCCACTTATTGCTGGAAAATAAGCTCAAGTCGAAGAGCCTGCTTCCCGACGCTTCCTGGTCCACCGTCCTTAGGAGAGAAGGCTCTCTGCTCGGCTGCTGGAAGCTGCGCGCCTCAGCGGCCCACCCTACTCTTCTCAAAAACAAGCCAGCGAACCAAAACCTTTGCTGCTCCAAGTGCAGCAAACAGACCAGGGAATCTCTGCCCAGCAGGGCGCCTGTTAGAAACGGAGACTCAAGGGCCCCACCCTAAACCCACTGAACTGAATCTGCATTTGCACAACAGTCCTGGGAGAGCCCTCTGCTTATTAAATAACAACTGATTCAGAGAAGTGACTTCAGGACCGAAATGGCTGAAATTTGAGGGGTGAAGAAAGGACAGTGCCAAAGCGGTCAAGAGGCTGAAAACTCTATCACAGAAGAGAAAAGCCAAGGTCACCTGGACTTGCTGGAAATGAACACCTGGCAGAGATGTTCTGGTCACATACAGTTTACTAAGAACGCCAGAAGAAAGCACAATTAAAACTCTCTTGGTAACTGAGAAGGTCGAAACTAGAATCCTGATCAGCTATTAGAGGGGAGCAGATTTTTCTCCCTATGAGGAAGATAATCCTAGTAATCAGTTTCTAAAGAAGAAAAGATTGGTCCATAAAACAGAGACTGCCAAGGCACCATAACCAAACAGAGATGAGACACCTCTGACAGGAATGCTTGAGGAGGGATTCTAGCACGTGCGAGAGGAGGACCCAGATGGACTTCATGCCTTTTTAGGTCAACGTTCTTCATCCAGCTACATTCCCTGAAACAGACAGAGGCTGGAGCAGTACCTGTCTTGGGAGGTTTGCTACGGGATGCTGCGAAAAAGTCATCGTCGTCGTCGTCATCATCGAAGAGGCCAGCAGATGCTGGGACGCACGCGCTTTTCCCTGGAGGGGGCCGCTCGTGCCTCTGGGGCTCCTTCGGTGCCGGGGCAGAGACGCCACCAAACACATCAGCATCCCCTGGGGGTGGAAGGACAGGACAGAGCAGCTGAGAGCCACTGTGGGTGGGCTTCCTGACTTCACAAGAAGGAAAAAAAAAACAGTACCAGCAGCAAAACGTCATCCACAAACACATTAACGACCCAACAACAGGCATCCTTTCCTGATACAGAATGTCCCTCAGTGCAAAACCAACTACCACTCAGACTGGAGAAAGCCCAAGGCCACTGGTTTCTAAGGGAGGATGAGCTAACGCAGGTGGGAGGATGGGCTAACACAGGTGAGTGAGCTCTCTGTGGACGCCTCGGAAGTTCTTCCTATTCTCCCCAGTCAGCTCTTTGAAGAGGACAGTATTAAAAATTATAAAACAACACTATATGGTTCTCAAAAACAAACTCTGAGTTACGATACCTAAAAATACAGAAACAGCTCCTGCCGGGATTTTCTTTCCAGGTTTAGAGGATGAAGATGCTAAAATGAGAAACAAAGAGATAACATTTCAACAAAGAAAGCAACTTTCCTTGCTAAAGGCACCTTCCTGAAATACGTACAACATAACACAAAGCTAACAGGAGACGTTCAAAAACTAATTTTTCCTCGAAGAGCCATTTACAGATCCCTTAGGATTATCTTCTCTACCAATGCCACGACTTTTCTCTTGGTGTTAACCCAATCTAGGCCGTGACTCCCGTGGATGATCACGGACCCCGGGCAGACAGTCGCAGCGGGGCGGGTGGCCGAGGCCGAGAAGGCGCAGAGCACAGCTGGGGAGGCGGGAGCCGGGCAAGCAGGGCCTGACGGTTCTGATGCCATCCGTCTCGTTTAATGAGAGCATGCAAGCAAAAAATGAAGAGCAAAGCATCTGAGACAGCAGTGCCCGAAACGAAGACAGTCATGGAGGGCAGGCAAGTCACAGATGCCAGAAAGTGGAAAGTCGGGCCCTCCAGACAGTCAGGGCAGCCTGCATCACAGCAGCCCAGAATCAGATGGCTTCTGGCCCGGGGGAGAACAAGCCACTGAAAACAGCCCACTCCCAATTCTCAAGACTATCTCAGACCTGACGGAACAAAATCTGTAAGTTTTTTTAATAGCATACGTGTGCTTCCTAAAAATGTCACCAATTATTCTAATGTACACTGGGCTAAGGAATAACTGATCTTCAATGTAGATGCAGAATTTCAGAAATGTCTCTTTGAACTGAACTTGATTAAATTAAGATATCCTCAACACTGCCAGAGTGCCTTCCCTGGCTGACTTTTTCTGCTTTCTCTATGAAGGAGACAAAACTGTGATATGAGTTTACAAATGGTACTTTTTTGTTTTTGCAAGACACGAATTAGTGGAAATGAACCGCTTTTAACTAGATGAAGGCAGACATACAGTTTCCTGCCTAACAAAGTCTGGGGATCATTCACAGGCTCCATCTCCTGATGGGAAGGAGCCAGTTCTGGAAACCTGTAATGAAGCAGCACGGTCAGCCTCAACCCACGCTCACCTTCATTAACAGGCGTTCGAGCTCCCCGATCCTGAGGGGCTTCTGTGAAGAGGTCACTCTGCTTATAATAAATTAAACAACACAGTTCAAAACAGCACAGGAAAATGGAGTTGTATTTCAAGATTTCTAAAGAAAAGTGTCTTATAAAATTTAAAAAACACACATCTACTGTTCTGCCAGAAAACCACTTCCATAGTGAAGACTATGACGAAATCAGACCCGAAACAGTGTAGGTCTTATTGTTATTATCCAGCCGCTAAGGCATGTCCAGCTCTTTGTGACCACATGGACTGTAGCCCCTCCAGGAGCCTCTCTCTGTCCATGGGATTTTCCAGGCAAACATTCTGGAGTGGGTTGCCAGTTCCTTCTCCAGGGGCTCTTCCTGGACCAGGAGTCAAACCCACATCTCCTGCATTGGCAGGCGGACTCTTTACCACCGAGCCATCGCGGAAGCCCAATTCAGTCTACAGAGAAATCAAACACAAACATGGGAGAAGATAAAAGCCAACGCTAAGAAAACCGCTTAAGCAAGTAAACGTAAATTTTTCACTATTAACACTCTCACATCCTCTCCCTACTTAACAGAGGCATCAAGATACACCATTTCCTCGCTTTGTGATCCTTAGCTCAGAATCTCCTAAAATAAGAAAGTAGAAGCAACTCCCAACTAAGAAGCCATTGTCTCCTTACTAAAGGAACTGAAAGCTACTTCTTCCTTGCAAACCCGTGACACAGCTATGGAGAGCTTCACTGATTGCCACGGACTCACCTCCTCATCCTCATCATCAAAAAGTCCCTTCCCTCCACTGAACAGGCCACCTCTAGAACCGAACGGCGAGAAGCCTTCATCTGTCAGCTTCGGGGGTGCGAATAAGTCATCTTCTTCATCTAGCAAACAGAAGAGAATGCTTCGCATGGAGAATTAGAGATGGGTTTGGAACTCCAATTCTGGGGATTAACATTACAATGCCTCCAAAACTGGCAGGGGGTTTATCTAACCATATCTAATAAGCACTATTTGGATGCTGGTGGTCTGAGGGCCTTCAGATAAAACCCACTGAATTTCTTAAAAGGTTCTTTGGGTTCCCACTCTCAAGTCTGTTGCGTGTCTGGAGCAGAGTGAGCCCTGCAGGCGATCCCTTTCGTCTCACTTCTTCTGAAGCAAGTATAAGCTTCAGCTGCCATCAAGACCTATCCCCCAAGAATCTGGGCGAGAGAAGGGTAGGCTGAGGAGAGACCAGACTGGCACAGCCCCAAGCGGAAATACAACGGACATTACTGCTGAACGTCAAAGGGCCTGACGTAACACTCCCTACTGAAAACAAATGCTAGCAATGCCTATTTATAAATGTCTAGAAACACAGCTAATGGTCTCTAAAATCCAGTAATCAAACCTTTAAAGGATTTTTAACACACACTCACTTCTCCCCACACCCCCAAAAGCATGCTCTTAAATCCTTTCTAAAAGTAAACGGAGACAGACCTCATTTGTCAGCTTTTAAAGAGGCATTTTAATGAATTACAGAAGCGATATTCCCCTTCCTGAGTCAAGAGCCTCCTAAAGAAGGGATCGAGGTGAAAGGCTTACCATCTGAGGGAGTTTTCCTTTCCTTCTTCTCTTTCAGCGTCTTCTGAGGTTTTGCTTCCCCTGGGGATAAGGCTTGAAGAGTATTTCACAGTCTAATAACACTCAGTCTATTCTTAACATTTATCTACTGAATCCTCACGCACATCCGCCAACCTCACAACACCTAAGATGAGAGTGAGACTTTCAACTCTGCGTCTCTGCTGCACCTGAGCACCCACTCAGCGCCCTACCCAGAGAGGACACTCAGGGGTGCCTCTTTTTAAGGCAGAAGGGTCCAGCTATCACAGCAGGTCACGCACATACCAGGACTGCACTTGCTGAAAGATTCTTCTGGTATCTTTCCACTTTGTTAAATCAATAGAAAATACTGCATGCTACATTTTTATTTAGTCAAAATAAAATACAGGAGTAAACATTAAGCCAGGGGTTGTTAATCTGGGGCCGACGCTTCTCTGCGTTATTCATTCATCCCCCGAAACGTCACACAGAGATGTGTATGCGCATTTTTCTTGGGGGAGGGGGTCCAGTGCTTACTTATCGGAGAATCTATAAAGCAAACCTGATAAGAACTACAATTTACACTTCCTGTGTCTAAGTAATTAAACAGGGAGGCCCACCCGCAGGGAAGCCCGCCGCCCTGCACCGCTCAGAGGCGGCGACGCACCTGTGCGCTCCTCCTCCGTCCGGCTCGGGGCGTCCCCTTTGATCCGAGCTGCCAGCTCCTCAGCAAATGATGTGGGCGCACTTCTTTTCTACGGCCAGGGAAGACCGAGAGAGTCCCTTTTTGTGCTGTTTGTTGTGAGTAACTGGTATGGTTTATTTTGGGACACCTAACAAAACTATGCAAACAACGGCAAAGAAATTGGTCTCATGAGAAGATGCTTAACTAAATAAATGTGAACACACACACCCTCTAACAGGTCACCTGAGAAAGAGGACTCAGCGTTCCTCCAGAGGGAGATGCTCTTTATTGCATTTTTTTAAAAAATACTTAAACTTTAATAGTCAAACATCTAGGTAAGAAAAATACCACAAGGTCCTTGGGGGGAGGAGTATTAGGATCGTGAAACTCTGAATGTGAATATATATTGAATGATCTAACTAGTAAAACCTTAATATTTGGAGAAGAAAGTGGTACCTGTTTGGCAACTTGGGATGCTTAACTACTATTTCCAAAAGTGAAAATGAATGACTGGTCAAGATGATGAAGTGAAAAATGGTATGATGCAAAATGAGACAGTTACAAATGTTAGTGGCAAGAAAAGGAATGAATCCTAGGAATCATTTCTAAAACCTTGTGATGGCAATTACAGCCTTTCTTACGGGTCTAGAATTTTCTTCAACGTCCTCCGCATCTTCCTCCTCCTTCTCAGAGTCAGCAAAAATGTCGCACCCATCGTCGTCCTCCTCCTCATCACTCATCTGTGCAGTGTGCTAAGAGCATAAGCCATCAGACTGTAAGCATCAGATACGGGCATCAGGCTGAAAAAGACACTACCGCTCAGCCTTTAGACTTCTCCTTCAAAGTGGAAGAACAAATAACTCACCAACAGTTCCAAAGCAGGAAACGTGCTAGAGCAAACCATACACGAGATTTATCTTCAGTGCAATAACAAAAAAGTGAGATATTAAAAACGCCCACCACTAGAGAAATGAGTAAGCTAAATACGTATACTGTTACCTCAATAAAAATACTAATAGTCAAAAAGAATGAGCTGTAACAACTGGAGAGGCATCCAAGGCCGTCCAAGAGACAGAACAGTGAGCGACAAACCCAGAATGAACTCATCACCCTCTGACACACAGCACTGCTACAGACACAGACGTGTGTAAAACCAGAGGACAGCACGTGGAAATACGTGCTTTCAGGTAACACCCGTTATCTCTAGAGAGTGTAAAGATGTGAAGAATCGATGGCTCAAACTTAATCTTACGTGTTAAGCTCTAATTTTTACAAAGGTAGCCACTGTACGTAAAAACTGTTACATTTTTTTAATTTTTTAACATTAAAATCAATAAACTGTGCCAATCACTATGCTTAGAGCACTTTTTCAACTAATTTAATCCTTTGAGCACTGAGATCAGCAGTGGCACACAAAGCAACATAAACAGTTCCACCAATGCCTTTAAATCACCATATGATGTTATTTGAAAAACTGTCAGAATTTATCAATCTTAATAGTAAATTCCATAGAAATACATATACTCTCCAGAAGAACTGATTATTAAAATCATAAAGACAAGCCACATTTGTGAAACACAAGAGTGAAAAATAAAAGTCACAATCAAAAAGTGCTGAATCTTTCATCTGATGGTTGGAAATTTTTGTGGGAAAATTTCTCTCAATTTAGGAAAGTGAAATACAAACTGGAATCATCTCAATCAAACTGGAATCATCTCAACATACTGCTGAACATACACTACGGGAGCAAAACTCATACATGACTGCAGTGCTGACGAGATTCTGGGAAAATCATCATGTGCCATCTGTGCACCTGGAATGTCTATTAAACAGTAGTACCAAGGAGTGTTAGATCACCTAATTCCTAAGAAAAGAGGTCAGAGGCAAAGGGTTTCTATGAATGAAAACTCTGAATGCAGTATTATCGCAAACATTGGAATCTTAACTATTTCCCATACACATTTAGAGACTATTTCCTATACACATTTAGAGACTGCAACAGTACCACACATGTATGTCAAATACTTAAGTTTACAAAGCAAATTACAAAGATGATTTAAAACGACAAAGAAATCCTTGTGATGAGTTAATATAAAATAACAAAAAAATAAACTATGCATGTTAATGAACAGAATATGTCCTTAGCAGGACATATGAAAATTAAGGCGGCAGTGCTAAGACCTCAGGATAAGGTTTCCATTTCTTGAGAGCTCCTTAGCCTTGCTGCAAGATTATCTTAGATTTTAAAAAAGGAAAAGTGAATTCATATGAAAATTTCAATATGGGTGACTGAGCTGTGTTTGAGAGGCTCTGTTTCTCAATTGTTTTTGTTTACGCCTTTGTTGTCCAAGAAAAATGAAGAAAATATAAAGTAAAATTGAGAAAAAATAAGGAAGTAGTTAGCCTAAAAACATTAAAATTTGAAGGAAACATGAACATCTATAAAGATGAATAAATCCTTACTTTCCCGTAAGTCATTCAAAAGTCATTTTAATATAGATTTATTACACATGCTGTGCTTAAATTAGAATTTAAAAGTCACTTCAAAATATGCATCTTACCCGGTTTTGATCATTGTCACTATGATTGGCAAAATCTTCATCCGACTCCTTTTTGGAAGGAAAAGAAAGGCTTTGTTAACACTGGCTCTACCTGGAAGTACAGAAGTCTCTGGGGCAGCCGCCACCGACTGGTCTCTGAACTGACCACTGACCACCTGCAGTGCCAAGGTGCGGACGAGGTGGAGGGTTGGCAACATCACCAAGGGCTATTTCAGCTACAGGTCATCTTCTCAACTCTTTTTAAACCTCTCTGACGGTTCACTCATATCAATCTGCCCATCATTTCTAACCTCTGGATTAAGAGCTGCTTTGCACTGATTTGCACTTTGNCACATGCTGTGCTTAAATTAGAATTTAAAAGTCACTTCAAAATATGCATCTTACCCGGTTTTGATCATTGTCACTATGATTGGCAAAATCTTCATCTGACTCCTTTTTGGGAGGAAAAGAAAGGCTTTGTTAACACTGGCTCTACCTGGAAGTACAGAAGTGATGCCGTGTCTAAGTCTCTGGGGCAGCCGCCACCGACTGGTCTCTGAACTGACCACTGACCACCTGCAGTGCCAAGGTGCGGACGAGGTGGAGGGTTGGCAATATCACCAAGGGCTATTCCAGCTACAGGTCATCTTCTCAACTCTTTTTAAACCTCTCTGACGGTTCACTCATATCAATCTGCCCATCATTTCTAACCTCTGGATTAAGAGTTGCGCATGTCATCAACTCAGTCACCAAAAGCTGCTTTGCACTGATTTGCACTTTGTTTGGTTTGCATTGCTTTGCATTCTCTATTTCCCTTCTAAGTAAAACCATTCCTTGATCAGGCCCAAGAAGGGAACGTTAGTACTTACTACGAGCCATCAGGTAGAGTTGCTTCAGCGGCTAAAAGCAAAGGGTTTAGCTAATGGCAACCAGCGAGAGCAAGGCTGCTTTTAAAGAGTTCATTTCCTCCGATCAGGTGCTTTGAGGGGAGGGCTGGAGGCAGGAGGAAAGGAAACCAATTGTGCAAACAGAGGAGGAGGAGCGGGGAGGACCACGCTCAAGACTGTGGCCTTTTAGAAAGCAGCATTCAGGAGTGATCCTCCCGAGACTTTCTACCCTTTGCAGTAACAAATATTCCATTTAAAGGAACAACGCCAGATATAATCGGATTCAAAGCCAAGGCCCGCAGACTCTGAGGCCTTAGAGAACAGGGAGTCAGACCAGGCTCTTCGGGTGGGAAGATGCCAGAGGCAGCAGTCAAGCTGACATTTAAGTGGACGCTTTCAGCAAGCTTCTGGTCTAGAAGGTTTTAGACTAAAGAACGTTTTAAATATGGACTTTTCTCCTAGAATTACTCAAAGATAGAACTTACTCGAAGACTGTATCTCAGGCAGAGATTCCACCAAACTATCTAAGTTGTCCCCCTCGAAATACACTGGTAAGAAGAGTATTTGGTGGGGCGGTGGGAGGGAGGGCAATGGTACAGGTGACGTAAAGGGTTAAAGCGGTTTCCTTTGGTTTTGTACACAAGAAAAAAAGGAACTCCCCACCCCAAGGAAAAGACCTGCGAACATGGCTTCTACTGCTATTAAGAGACTGTTGTAAACAAATTGCTAAGCCACGAATATGTCACTTACTGAGCCTGCTAAACGCACCCTAAGTTTCCTGCCACCATAACCTGGACACGCGGCAGGCCCTTACCTCCTCTTCGTTCTCGTCTTCGCTGTCGGCAATACTCCCACGATCACTGCCTACTGAACCTTCTGGTTAGAAGAAAGGCAAAGGTTACAGCCAATATTCATAAGGAAACATTCTTAATTTCTCCTCAAGATCACAAACCACCATACCTCAACATCAAAAGATTTCGATAAAACCATCCATACTCATTCATTGGAATTAAAAGTATCTTCACTATAGACAGAAATGGAATATTTACACAGGCTCAAAGTGTTTCCCCACAGGATATTTATTACTTACAAAAAAATATATTAGTTACAAAGAAAAAAACTGGCTTATACTCTCTGAAGATGTCAAGGTTGTGAAAAGCAAAAAAAGGCTGAGAAATGGTATCAAACTAAAAGACTAGAGAGATTTGACAACTAAATGCAGTGAGTAGACTGGATTTTGAACCAGAGAAAAAGAGAGACTGTAAAAGACATTACTGGGACAACTGGAAAAATCTGAGTATGAGTGAGGATTAGCTAGTGTTAAATCCAGTAAAATTTCCTAACTTTTGCAATTATACTTTTTGCTACTATTGTTGGGAGACCTGTCAATTGGTGACTTTATTTCATATAAAAGTTACTATGGGAAGAAGTTAAAAAGTCAAGTATATTTGATTTGTATATTCTTGCCAAGTCTCACAGGATTCAACCACTTGGATTAATTTTTTCAATTAATAAGCAGGATACAAAAATTAGAAGTCTCACATCGAAGCCCAATACACACATCCAACCGAGATGACAGATGGGCAAATGAAGACACAAAACGTGCAGCTAAACAAGAGACGGTTCTTATTCTGAGAAAACACATGAAGATTTCCAGCCGTGCCACAAGGGACGGGCTCCAGGAGCCCTCTCCCCAGCAGACACACACAGACACCGAGATGGCAGAGTGTCCACGTGCAACCCACACCCTTCTCCTGTATTCACCCTAACTCGTCTCCAGGTTACTGATAATACCTAATACAGTCTAAGTGCTATGTAAACAGCTGCCTGTGCAGTGTCTGGCAACTATTTGCTTTTGGGACTTTTTGGAATTTTTTACTCCCAAGTATTTTCTATCCAGGTTGGTTGAATACATCGGTGCAAAACCCATGGAGATGAACTGCCAACCGTATACATGAGTCAGGCAGCATGATGCCTCCTAAGTAGGTTCAGAAGAAAGTGATACTACATAGAGAGAGAATGATACACAAATATGGTGAAATATTCACAAATGGAAACCTGGGTAAACAGTATGTGAGAGTTCCCTGTCCTAGTCTTGTAACTTTAAGACTTTAAAGTGAAGTTTGAAATTATTTTTAAATAAAAAGTTAAGCTATACATGTTAAAAGCAACACAAATATGTAGTGCGAAAGTGTACCTTCACTAGAAAGCTCTCCAAGACCTACATCTTCCTGCTCCATGAACAGCTTTGACCCAATTAAATAAGGTAACGGACGGTCAATATACAGATCCTGTGAACAATGAAAAGGAATCAGCAGTTAAATATTTAAACTGAACATAAAATTACGTATTCCATTTGACATCCACTTCCATCTGACTACCCCCAAAAAGTTACATAATAAAAGAGAATAAGAAACACAGCAGGATTTTTTTTTAATCACTGACTTTAAAAAAGTTAAATCCTAGGTAACGATAGAAAAAGTAAAGTTGATTCATAGAGGCTTTCCCTTCTCAAGTGCCTAATTATAGTAACAAAAATGGCAAAGGCTTGTGGAAAGTTTACCAGCAGTAACTGACCAAAGAAAGGGGCACAGCTTCACAGCAACAAGCCCCAGAGGAGGACCGAGGAAAGACACTGGAAATCCTGACAAGCTTTCCTGATGGCGGCGTAGCTGCCTCCCCTGAAAAGCAACCTGGTGAGCGAAGACCAAGCCATGAACGACTCTTGAGAACAAAGTCCTAAATCTGGAGAAGCACACGGAGGCAATAACACAAGTAGCTCGTGGGTGGTGGGACGTGTGGACAAACAGGGCACAAGGCGCAAAGGAAGGGGGGAGAAGGCCGCCTCCTCTCTGCACCGGGGCAGAGGCAGCAGCACAGACACGGAGCGCGGGCCAGGCGGAGAGAAGCAGGTGTCTCCTGTCGAATAACAGCTATCCACAGGGCAAGCATCTACAGTCAACATGATCAACTACAGGAATGTTTCCAGCAGACTGATAAGAACCTACCCAGGAGAGGGAGAAAAAAAAAACAAAGAAAATGATAATAATACCCCTCAGAGGCTCACACGGCAGAATTTAGAGAAGAGAAGCTGGTAAAATGGATCAGACGCTCAAACAACAGAATAAAGCGAAGGAGACTGTCTGCAGGTGCATGCTGGAGAGCCTTCTATTTCAGGCCACCGCCACCATCAAAAACCTAGAGCCGAGACGCACTCCACCCCGCAGGCGTGGCCCTTTGGCTTTAACAACTCTTCCCTATAAAGAAGGCCCTGGGAGAACAGCTCTGTCCTTGGAAAATGACAGAAAGTTTGGGAAGGTTAATGTGAAGGTCAAAGATACAGCAAAAACTAATTCAGTGCAAAGAAATCAAAGTGCTAACTGGGCTGGCTGTCCACCAACTCAGAAGGCCTGTTCCCACGTCCTTCTGTAACAGAAAAGCTGGTGAGACTTGCGAGGAGGAAACGTGGCCCAGGCCGTGCATTTCCCAAGGTCTGCTGTGTGCGCCAGTCACGCAGCGTGTCCAGCTCATGCAGCCCCAGGGACGGCAGCCCACCAGGTCTGTGCATGGACTCTCCAGGAAGAATACCGGAGTGGCTGGCCATGGCCCTCTTCAGGGGATCTTCCCAACCCGGGACTGGACCCCGCTCTCCTGCACTGCAGGCGGATCCTTTACCGCGTGAGCCGCCAGGGGAGCCCTGCTGCTGACTTCTCAGTCCCCACAGTGAAAGACCAAGACGACCAGCGCCCATCAGGGGTAAAGGACCAGCCCCAGCTCGGCAGGGTTAGCTCAAACTGCAAGAGAAGCGCGCAGTGAACACGCGATTACAGGAGACGGGTTTCGCTTCAATTCGCAAGGCCTATGTGTCACAAGGGCTCTCACAATCAGCAAGGCAGCCTCCTGCGTTGACTGCCGAGCCAGCCTGAGAGAAAGCGCGGCGAGGCCAGGAGCCCCTGCCTGGGCAGCAGTCTCGCCATGAGCACTCACAGCAGCTTCATTCCCACTGGCTGAGACCTGCAGCAGCCCGCGTGTCTTTACCACTTCTGAGGTCCCTCTTTGTGCAAGCCACAGAATGTCAGTTTCCCAACAACCCCTGCCTCTCGAGCCTCCTCATCCTTCGAAACCCAATTCAAATCTCCCCTTCACCCTGATTTCTCCAGCTTGAAGTCAAAACATCTGTGACGGAGACCTTTGTAACTGCCTCCTTTCTCTGACCATCTGGCATGGTTATGACAAGCACCCTGAGGAGGAGTGAAGCCCTGCATCTCTGTGCTCCCCCAGCTCGGCACGCCAGAACCTGGCGAGTGCTCACGCCATGCTCCTGGACAGCAGCCCTGACTGCTGGAGTCCCTATGAGGGCGCCACGTGACAGCCTCACTTCTCAGAAGCGAGGGCCACATCTTAACATTTCTGCACCCGAGTAAAGGACCCAAGTCACAACAGGCGTAACAATAAATATCACAGTTGACTGTCTTTACCTTTGGCTCAAGGATCAATCCCATCCGCTCATTAGCATCATCTTCTTCAGAGTCTGAGTTTCCTGCTTTTATATCTAGTTGCTCGAATGCACTGTCCAACACTTGCAAGCCATAGTTCACAGCCTCCTGGACTTTAGGAATCAGATCTACTTCTTTCTGTTCCCGGGTCTTTTCCTAGGAAAAAGTGACTTTCAGTTAAGATCTCCAGTATATTGATACCACCCTAATAAAACACTGGGAATGTTCACTGAAGCCTAGACTCATGCTCAAAAACAAACAAAATCGAAAAGACTTAATTAAAAATGTTGCTCTTCATCATTTACAATGTTAAAATGTGGAAAGTCAAAGATTTTGCTGAATGCCTCATCCCAGACTTTGGAGTGTTAAGTCCCAAATGTGTCTACGCACTGAACACACACCAAATTACAGAAGGTTCTGGAGCTCCAGGTTCACCATTTACGAAAAACAAAAGCACGATGGAGTGACGGCACAGCCTCTACAGACCGTGTGCAAGCGCCCTAAAGCAACGGTGGCACAGCAGAAGGCATCAGGGGCACTTCCCCTCCCTGCTCTGAAGGACAAAGGGCCTAGGGCTCTAGCTTTGCCATGACTGTACCCACTAACCTTGGTTAATGGTCCTTAGGACAATTTCAGAGGTTAAGACTCAGAAGAAAATACTCCAGGCAGAGATGTTATTTTTCAATTACAGTTAAAAAAAAATAACTGGACGATTACATTTGATAAACTTGTTTCAAACCAAGAGAGAGTTGGTTTCATCTCTAATCTATCCTGTAAGTTACCCTAGAACAATGCCCCCGACCTCGACAAAACTTTGTACCCAACACCAACCTGCTGAAAATATTCCACCCATCTCCACTTCCTATAACAGCAGCTCTCACACACTCAACTGTGTCATCAGTTGTAGGAAGTTTTGCAGAATATAGTTAGTGTCATTTCTTCTCACAAATATTCTGCAAGTTGATATATAATTACAGAAACAAACCAGACATACAGTTTTCCCCTTTGTTTTGTTTTTCTGGCACACCATGTGGCATGTGGGATCTTAATTCCCCAACCAGTGACCAAACCTGTGTCCCCTGCATTGGGACAGTGGCATCCTAAGCACTGAACCCTGGGGAGTTCCCATACACTGCTGCTTTGAAAGCCAGAAGGAAAACCTGAGGAGTGTTTTACTTCTACTTCAAGTGGAGAAGTCTTTCTAATTTACCTTTTTTGTTTTGGCTGCATCTTTTTTGCACCCTGGTATGTTTGATTCTAAGTTAAATAGCTAACATTGTACTAAGTGTGCAGAAACACGCTTGTGGATATTTTAAAGATAATTCACTAAATAGCTATCACTTTAAATTGAACTTTGACTTGGTACAAGCAGATATTACTACACTTAAAACAGTTTAGCAAATCTATTAAAAATAAAACATTTTTAAATAAATTTTTAAAGGCTGCTGCTATTGCTGCTAAGTCGCTTCAGCCGTGTCCGACTCTGTGCGACCCCATAGACGGCAACCCACCAGGCTCCCCTGTCCCTGGGCTTCTCCAGGGAAGAACACTGGAGTGGATTGCCATTTCCTTCTCCAATGCACGAAAGTGAAAAGTGAAAATGAAGTCGCTTCAGTCGTGTCCGACTCTAAGCGACCCCACGGACTGCAGCCCACCAGACTCCTCCGTCCATGGGATTTGCCACGCAAGAGTACTGGAGTGGGGCGCCATTCAGGCAAAACTGTAACCGGTTTCTGGTGCCCTCTCTTGGTCTAACACGTTCATATGTTACAAGGAGCCTGGTTTTCTTCTTACTTTCATTTAAACTGGTGGTAATAAGAAGCAAAGCAGTCATGAACGACAGGGATACACAATCTTCAAAGAACTCACCACCTACTGCCCACTATGGCCCTTTTTTTTTTTTTAATAACCCTCAAGGTAAAAAAGGTTTTTACATTTTTAAAGGAGGAAGGGGAAGGGACAGGAGAGGAAGAAAAGAAGAAAAAGAAGCAAAGGATAGAGATCAATGCAGTCAGTAAACAAAATACTTCTTACCCTGGTCCTTTACAGAAAATCTCTACACACCTCTGCTCTACACTTAAACCAGAAATCAGGAACTTAATCTTTCCATTTATTAATACAATAGATTTCAGAAACAAACAAGTTCAATTCTTGAGCTGTCAAAACCAGCTTCTCCCATTTCTCCCAAAGTCCATCTCCCTGCCTCACTCTCCCTCCAGCAGCTGCATCACGGATCACCACTTCCCTTCTCTCCAGGAGCCCAAGAGAAGAGTGGTCCAAAGCAAGTACCTGTTCTGGTTTCTCCGCTTCAGTCTTGAGCACTGGCTCCTCCACCTCCTCATCATATACACGCTAAACATGGGAGCAAAGTTCAGCTTTTAGTCAAAACAGCATTTGGAATCAATCAAGACATAAGCATTCAATATACAGCTTAAAAAGACAAAGACAAGAAGAAATGATTATTCAAGAAATGGCTGAGGCCAAAGCAGAGAAGAGCAGGCAACTTTCCCAAAATTAAGTTTAAAGAAAAGACACAAAAGACTAGAAAACATGAAAAAAAAAACTTTCAATCTCATGGTTGACCACAGTCCAAAATTAATAAGAAACCAGGGTTCACACTGTCTTGTTTAATCTAACACAGTGCTGACACAGCACTGACACAGGCCCTCAAACGTGGGGCCCTGAGCGTGTCAAGGGGTAAAACTTACCCACTGGGCGTAAGAGCTTTTACATTTTATATAGTAGAAACCATAAAGGCAAGTTATTTTTATCCTGCTGGTTAAAATGGTTTATATATTTTTATTATCTCATTTATAAGAAAACAGGCTGAGCCCACCACTGACTTGCCAGAAGACCAGTCATGGGATTCACCCACACAGCTTGGGCAGGTGGCTTCTCTTTTCCAATACAGAGCCATCATTCTGGCAACTCGTTGTGATTTTTTTAACTATTTATTGTTGCTTAAACTCCCAAAGCAAAACATTCTCATTATAAATAGTGCAGTGATGAAAATGTTCTAGAATTAGATACTAGTAATGGTCACAAAACTTTAAGAATACACTAACACCTACCGCCTTCTACACTTTTAAAAGGGTGTATTTTATGGTATGTAAACCCCATGTCAATTAAAATTAAAATGTCAATATAAAGATAGTTGCAGAAGAGAGCTATTTAAAAATAATTCCATCCCCGCCTCCAACCTCATCCTCAGAATAACTAAGTTAAGTTTGATGTGTGTTCCTCTGTTTCCCAAGGCTCTTACACCGATTTATATGGACATATGCACACAACCAGAGTTTTCTGCCCTTCCAGCTTTGAAACAAAACTGCATTCATATGACACATATCCTTCTGCCCCACTTTTTCACTTGATATTCTCATAAACCACTTTCTAGGTCAATGCATACAGATTTGACTCAATTGTTTTTATATCTGCATAATATTTTATGGTATGAAGTTGACTGTAGTTAGTTCAAGAATCCTCTATTAGAGAACATTACGGACATTTCCAGTTTTTGCTAGTGCCAACCAGCTACTGTAAATATATACTGAATTCTCAGGCCATGGACCCTTTATTTCTACAGGCTTCTCGAAAACAGGATCGCCAAGCCAAAGGACAAAACTCTGGTTTCCTCTTAAGAGCTTCTTCCAGATCTCTGGGTGGAACAGTTCTCGCTGCCACCACAACACATCCAGTGCCCCCTTCCCGGACCTTTGCCAGCAGTGGAGCGAGGTTGCCCATCTTTTCAAAATAACTATCCATCTGATTAGACAACATTATTTTCAAATTTCGTATCTTCTAACCCAAGATCAATCTGATTAAACAGTGTTATTTTTAAATGTTCACATCTTCCAACCCAAGAATTCTACTTCTTGAAATTTAGTTCCAAGAAAAATAAATACAAGCAGTAAGATGCTCATGGCCTCAGATTTACATTCAAAATCACAAACACCAAATCTGTAACTCTCTGCAATTCCAATCAAAATACTAGTAGAATTTTCTAGGGAAATTAGCAAGATAATCCTCAAATTCACAGAAGTAAAAAAGCCAAGGATAACCATGAAAATTATGAATAAAGAGAAGTCATAGAGATTTGCCCTATTAAGACTTACTAGAAATCTCCGGTATTTAAGACTGTGATACTTACTATAGCGGATAAAGATAATAAAAGACAGAGGTAAGAGACAGACTCACAATTACATGTAAGCCTATTTACATTTACAACAACACACATTCACATATATGTCACTGAGGAAAAGAACTGCAGAACAAAAGTTAGCTATATGGGAAAGAAACAATGAGATCCCTACCTCATACTACGTACACATGTGCCAATATACATCCGAAGACTATATACATATACTCTCCACACAGGGAGAGTCAAGAGACAGCAAAACCAGTGAGCCCCACCCGAAACATTTACAGCTAAGGAAAAAAATGCTAGAATCTGCTAATGCACGGCAGTGCACAGTCTTAGCATTTGTGCTCATTATCTGATCTTTCCTAGGTACACAAAATACTTTACCTTAAAAAGTTTTGTATGGGGCATTGTTAAATAATGGTAGCCGTAAAATGAAATAGAAACAGAAATTAAGTTCAGTCAATCTTACAGTGTTAGAATGCTTATAAAATAATATGCTAACATGAAGAAAAATGCAGGCTGCAAACACATACATACAGAAAAGGTTAAAGTTATATACATACAAGAAAAAAATGCCAAAATGGTCAGTGGCTGGTTAATTTGGGATGGTAGAATTATAGTTGATGTCTGTAGTTTAAATTTTTTCACATTTTAAAACTTTTAATACATTATTCTTACAACAAAAAAAGGAAAAAACTTAAAGTCCAATGTCTGCATGGGAATGAACTTGGAATATACATGTCAAAATGTTGACAGGCTCTTCTTCAGTATCTGAAATTTCATACGCTGCTTCTTTTTCTGTATTAAAAAGATAATTCTACAAAGACCAAAAATTAGGGGAGTGATTTTCAAAGGCATGAACAAAAAAATGGCAAATAAATCTTAAAATTGAGACTTTAAGGCAAGATGGCTGCCTAGGTCACTTCAGACTTTGAATAGCAAGACCATTTAACTTGAAAACCTCAGCTTCAAGCTTAGGTCGGAACAGCATCAATACCCTCCTTTTTCTCCTGCCTGTCACTAAAAACACCCTACAAGACATCAGCAGCCTTCAGAAAGCCAAGCAGGACATCTAAGACACCAGCCAGCAAACACACAAAGGCCGTNCAAAATGTTGAGAGGCTCTTCTTCAGTATCTGAAATTTCATACGCTGCTTCTTTTTCTGTATTAAAAAGATAATTCTACAAAGACCAAAAATTAGGGGAGTAATTTTCAAAGGCATGAACAAAAAATGGCAAATAAATCTTAAAATTGAGACTTTAAGGCAAGATGGCTGCCTAGGTCACTTCAGACTTTGAATAGCAAGACCATTTAACGTGAAAACCTCAGCTTCAAGCTTAGGTCGGAACAGCATCAATACCCTCCTTTTTCTCCTGCCTGTCACTAAAAACACCCTACAAGACATCAGCCTTCAGAAAGCCAAGCAGGACATCTAAGATACCAGCCAGCAAACACACAAAGGCCGTGGGATCTTTCAAGGGCGGCCAGGACCACGGATCTCAAATGCTCAGCACACAAGCAGGGGAGCAACACTAGCTTTCTTCACCCTTCAGACTGAGCTCACAGCTTCACGGGTTGCCTGATCCTTTTAAAATCAGGTAGCCACTCACAGAACTGTCAAACACCTTTGAAATTTCTACCTGAAGACTCTTGTCCTCATCTGGGGAGATGAGGTAAGAGGTGGAGGTGAGGAATCAAGAGGAAAATCTGACAAGGGGCTGAGATTTCTTACATTACACACAGCCATGGTCTTCTTTACTTTTATGATCTCTCATTAATTCCTTCAAATATTCACTGAGTCTCTATATGTCAGGCTCACGCTGAACTCAAAGAACATAACACTTAGTAAAAATGTGGGGCTTGATTTGGTAGAGAAGTTCAACACATCAAACCGTATCGATAGCTGCAGAATTACAATCATAGGAAGCACTATGAAAGAAGTCATTAATTAGGTCACTCAATGTTTCAGGACAAAATTCCTAAAGGAACAGATTAATGAAGCTGCAAGAATTGCATTCCCTACTGATAACACACTGACGCACTGGCCACTGTTAATCAGCATTTCTCCTCCTTCAGAGTCCCCTCGTGAGCCTTTACTAAAGGTACTAATTTTTCTTGCCCTAAAAAGTCTTGATTGCTCTTCAGTTTCAGTAACTCTATGATGCAGTTCACAACCTACTAGCTGCCTCTGAGGTCAGTTACTAAAACCCAAAAACCTATTAATTTCTGTATCTTTCTAATAAACTACCATGAAACCAAATGACACCATCATTTAAGACAGAATTGTAATACATGAGTCCTGATGTCAGGGTTTGAAGAAAAAGCCAAATCACTGCCAAATGTATTATCAGCAGGTTGAACCCTTCAGAGTTTTATTAAGCGTTAGCCATCCTCTTAACAGCATGATGCTCTACCACGAGTGGAAAGGACACGAAACACGTGGCATTACAGGGAGGTCTGAGAAGCAGCTCGAGCTGGCAGTGGCCACAGCACATCTATAAGGAAACTTGGCCGCGGACCGGAAGCAGAAGAAGCACAAGACAAAGGAGACACAGAGATGGATGCAGGGAGTCCAAGAAGCGAACAGAAACCATAAATTAAAACCAAAAGTACTCAACAAAAACAAAACTAAACAAAAAACCTCCCACAAAAACTGGATCATCAGAAACTCAGAATCTAAGAAAACCTGGAAAGAAAAGAAGAGCTGGGGAGAGAGAAGACCTGAAGGTTATGATTCCGAGAAAGAAGCTTATAATGCCCGTTTCCCCCAGAGTATCAGTCAGCACCAAGCCAGTATCAACATGCTTCAGGCACATCAGGTACAAAGGAAGGCTCCCAGTTCTGTCCCTTGCCCCGTCGAGGGCTGCAAGACTGACTGCCCAGAAGAGCTAAGCACGCGATCCAGCCAGAGGCACAGATTGAGAGCAACGGACATAGTTAAAAGGACGCAGGATTCAGCGGGATGAGAAAGTGATGGGACTGCACAGACTACTGAAGGAGAGCCGAGGGCCCTGTAAACTGCCTCTCCCAGGAGGGACGACGCTCAGGGCCCAGCACGGACATTCTGCGCAGACGGCCAGAAAATGACTACAGAGTCACCCAGAAGATCTGCTACATCTTAGATTACAGGCAAAGAGATGCTTAAAACCTTTCTTAAGATCTTTACACACAGGTTCCCCCCAAAGCCCAGTAGTGGCATTTCAACCTCAGTTACTAAACTGTACAAACATGCTGTGTAAGATACCTGCATGGCAATATTAGTCTCCTCTTAACTCTAAATCTTGGTATCATCTTGCAATTTTCAAAATCATTTTTATTACTTTGTGTCTAACAGTCTCAGGAGATAGCCTAATTTAATAATCCTCTTTTCACAGTATAACTAACACTGATACTTAGAAAGTTAGTCACCCTATGAGAAACACAGGTCAGCTTAACTTAAGCTTCCTCTCCATCTTCTAGAATAATCTCCCCTACAGTCATGGCGCTCCAGCCACATTTTATTCCTTTTTATTCTGGAATAACACTATTACAGAAAATCGTGATATTCTCTAAGAAGGGGCTCTAGTTTATCTATGTGTTCCTAGAACCTAAAACTTTGAAACTTGATATACAGACAAAACTGCACTTGGGTTAAAGTGCAACAATCTGTTTAGAGTTGGTTTCATGACACAGGTTCAGCCAGCATAACGAAGCATTACTTCAGAATATTCCAAGTAGACACACACATGCTTTTAATGTAACTTAACAAGACATAATGCATAACAGTTAATGACATGCTGGTGCCCAGAGGGTCAGACCAGGCGCATGGCTTTCTTTATAGAGAATAGTAAGGCTTGTTGGAGGGCCGTGCGATTTGCCAACACTGCTGACAACTCCAGAATTAACTGGAATATGAGCAAAGTTTTTATCATTAGGTGTTCTCAAAGGCTTGAAAAAACAGGTAAACTTTACTAATAAAACGGGAGGGAACATCAATTACCAAGAAGCACTACTTACCCCAGAATTTAAGAGAACCCAACAATAGGTCAGTTAATATCACAGTGACTACTGCTCCTTCCAACAGTATTATTTCTTTAAAAATCGGAGGTAACTAAGTAACTCACGTTTTCAATGAACTGGGTATTAGAGAGCATAAGGAAGTCGTTGAAGACATTGTGCAGGCGGCAATCGGTGGCTTTAGTCTCCCGAATTAGTCCGTCCACTTGTTTCTTGATTTCATGAGTCCTAGAGATAGTCTGTTGTGAAAATTCCTGCAGAAACTGTAGCAGCTATTTAAAAAACAAACATACACAGTAGTATCAATATGCGTCTATTATATGGATCTATTCTGCATATCAAAACAGAGAAGCAGCCATTTTCTTTCCCCTGTGTGTGTGTGTGCTGGAACGGAAAAGGGATGCTGCTTTTGACAGTACCAAGACCAAGCAGCATAGAAAAACATTAAGAAAGCTCATCAAAACAGTGGACATTTCCTATCTCGTTTCTGGAGAAATTTTAAAGTGCTGTCTGGTTGTCATTCTACAGGGATCACAGACGAAAGGCAAAATAACAGAGCACGGCTCATCCAAAACCCTACTCAAACGGGACTCTGGAATCACGGCTCTGAGCTTACTGGGTCCCAGGCCTATGGCGTCCTACTCAACGATATTCATATACTGGCTTGTCTCCCAACCCACTCAGTCCAAGCCTCAACAGGGAGTCGCCCATGAGGCGCCGCTGCAAGCCTGCGGCGTGGCGGGGGCCGCACTCTGCGCCCAGGCTGGAGCTGGCGCGCGGCTGAAAAACCAGCCCAGGCAGGGAAGGCCCTGCGATGCGCGCAGTGCAGACGCGGCGCACGCAGAGCTGCAGGCGGCCGGCGGCGGCCGCCCAAGCGCCCGGGGACTGCCAGCAGGAAGGTTCCGAGGGCAGGGGGGGATGCTGTTTAGTCCACGGGAGACAGAGCGGGATCGACGGGGGAGAGGGGCTGGGTGAGGCCCTCCCGCTCGCAGGCCGCGCATCCCGCCCCGGCCCGGGGCCCGCCGCTCCCGCCCGCCCGCCGCCCCGGCCCGGGGCCCGCCCGCCGCTCACGCCCGCGTCGGCCGCCAGCGACCAGCGCTGGCTGCTCCTGCGGATCTCCTCCACCGACCAGGGACGCTCCCACACGGGCTCGGGCGCCGGCGCTCGCTCCCGGTCGGGGGTGGCCCGGCTCATCTGCAGCGGGAAGGACGAGAAGAGGGGCTGAGCTCCGGGGCGGCGGCGGACGCGGCCCGGCCCCAGCCCCGGCGCCGCCCTCACCGTGCCGGCCGCGCAGGGCTCGGAAGCCGCAGGCCCGCGCCCGCGGAGCCCCGCGTCTCCGGAAGCCTGGCCCCAGCAGTGCGGCCTGGCACGTGAC
>SJYB01005171.1:176854-218116 GCA_006408585.1 Antidorcas marsupialis
TTCGGTGTTGACCATCTGGTGATGTCCATGTGTAGAGTATTCTCTTGTGTTGTTGGAAGAGGGTGTTTGCTATCACCAGTGCATTTTCTTGGCAAAACTCTATTAGTCTTTGCCCTGCTTCATTCCGCATTCCAAGGCCAAATTTGCCTGGTACTCCAGGTGTTTCTTGACTTTCTACTTTTGCATTCCAGTCCCCTATAATGAAAAAGACATCTTTTTTGGGTGTTAGTTCTAAAAGGTATCGTAGGTCTTCATAGAACCATTCAACTTCAGCTTCTTCAGTGTTACTGGTTGGGGCATAGACTTGGATAACTGTGATATTGAATGGTTTGCCTTGGAGACGAACAGAGATCATTCTGTCGTTTTTGAGGTTGCATCCAAGTACTGCATTTCAGACTCTTTTGTTGACCATGATGGCTACTCCATTTCTTCTGAGGGATTCCTGCCCGCAGCAGTAGATATAATGGTCATCTGAGTTAAATTCACCCATTCCAGTCCATTTTAGTTTGCTGATTCCTAGAATGTCAACGTTCACACTTGCCATCTCTTGTTTGACCACTTCTAATTTGCCTTGATTCATGGACCTGACATTCCAGGTTCCTATGCAATACTGTTCTTTACAGCATCGGACCTTGCTTCTATCACCAGTCACAGCCACAGCTGGGTACTGGTTTTGCTTTGGCTTCATCCCTTCATTCTTTCTGGAGTTATTTCTCCACTGATCTCCAGTAGCATATTGGGCACCTAATGACCTGGGGAGTTGCTCTTTTGGTATCCTATCATTTTGCCTTTTTATACTGTTTATGGGGTTCTCAAGGCAAGAATAGTGAAGTGGCTTGCCATTCCCTTCTCCAGTGGACCACATTCTGTCAGACCTCTCCACCATGACCCGCCCGTCTTGGGTTGCCCCACAGCCATGGCTTGGTTTCACTGAGTTAGACAAGGCTGTGGTCCTAGTGTGATTAGATTGACTAGTTTTCTGTGAGTAAGGTTTCAGTGTGTCTGCCCTCTGATGCCCTCTTGCAACACCTACCATCTTACTTGGGTTTCTCTTATCTTGGGCGTGGGGTATCTCTACATGGCTGCTCCAGCAAAGCACAGCTGCTGCTCCTTACCTTGGACGAGGGGTATCTCTTTACCGCCACCGTTCCTGACCTTCAATGTTGGATAGCCCCTCTAGGCCCTCCTGCACCCGGGCAGCCAGGGTTCCTTGGGTTGCACATCCCGGCTGCCGGCCCAGCCCTCGGGCGTGAGTGACTTCTCCCAGCCGCCTCCCCTGGCCTCGGGCTCAGGGTGGCTCCTCAGGGTGACCGCCCCTGGCCTCCGGCTCCAGGTGGGTTCTCCTGGCCGCCCCTGACCTCTGTCGTGGGGCAGCTCCTCCGGCCGTTCCCGTGCTGTCGCAGCCTGGTGCTGTCGCGGCCTGGCACTGTCGCGGCCTGGCACTCTTGGCCGCTGCCCCTGGCCTCGGATGCGGGGCAGCTCCCTTCGGCCGTGCTCCGTGCGCTGGCTGGCTCCGAGGTTGTGCATCTCCTCTAACATCGTCGTGGACAGCTTCAGTGGGCACGTGGGTAAGCTTGGCCTCAGCGCACCTTCGTCTGCATTCCAATTCTCAGAGCCCCTGCATCACCCACACCCTGGACCCTGTCAGCTGAGCGCTGGCTTCTCACTGTGGACTGTGGTATAGCTGCGTCTCAAGCTTCCAAGTCCCCCTGTTATTCCCTGGTCTTTCCCCAACTAACCCAGGTCTCTCAGCGCCCCACCCCGCCATTTCGCCCTCTCAGCTCTTTCCTCGCTTCGTCTGCCTAGAGCTCGTGATATTAGCCTTGCTTCTGTTGACAGCTCATTAATAGGCTCACTTCGTAGTTCTGACACATGCTCCCTGTAGCTCCTAGCTTTGAATCGGTCTAACCATGCCCTTTCTCCTTCCTGACACCTGGTTTCCTGAAGGAAATCACTACGGTTTCCTGTTCTGCAAACTTAGCTGGCCCCTCAGCGCTGGTTAACAGACTTATACTTGGTCCGTGCACTTAACCTTGGTCCGATCTCCTCCGTGACCTTACCGTCCGCTCTCTTTGCCTCTTCCAGAGAAAGCAGACTTCCGCTTCTCATTTCAACTTAAGGTGTTTCTGTGTCTACACGTTCTGTATCCCATACAGTTTTTTTTTTCTTTGCACACAACAGAATATGACCGGCAAACTCAAAACAGAATCGGAGTTGGGGAAAAGATATTGCAGAACTCAGCGAACTTAAGGAAAGTGGAGCAGACGCTGGTCTCGGGCAGGCCATGCGTACATCAGAGGACTGGGGACAGGCCCCGCTGAGTCACCACCCTCAGAAGAACTCAGTGCCAGCCATCTTCCTTCTTGGTTTTTGCCTCTGAATTTCACATTCCTGAGATGAATAGAATCTCACTAGCTTCCCTTGGATCACATTCCCACTTCCCTAATTGGTTCTTCTACCGAGATGATCTAGAATGGAGAGAAGTAGTCCCCAGATGGAAATTTGGGACTGTTACCAAAACCAGGAAGAAGGGGGATTCCCAGGGGGCGCTAGTGGTAAAGACTCTGCCTGCCATCGCAGGAGATGCTGGTTCAGTCCTGGATGAAAAGATCCCCTGGAGCAGGAAACGGCAACCCCCTCCAGTATGCTTGCCTGGAAAGTCCCATTGACAGAGGAGTCTGCTGTCCATGGAGCTGCTTGGAGTCAGACACGAGTGAGCACGCATGCACACGAGTCTACAATAAGAAAAATGCTGCAAACAGTGGGAAGAAGGGATGCTTGGCAAGCAGAGGAAACAGGCTACAAACTGCCTAGCTCCTCGGTTCAGGTCTCAGGAAAAGTCAACCCCTTTTTGCCCAAGGCCAGTAACCACTATGCTCTCGATGGAGGCTTTCCTGCTTCCCCTGGGATGGTGCTGCTTTGAACTCTCTTTCCTGTGTGTTCAGTCTTACTGTCTTTACTGGTATTCCTTCACATGGTTTTGAGTCGTGTTTTGTATTGAATTTATTCATGTTAAAGAGATCTTGTACTGTAATAACCATGCGTGAAAATTCACATAAATTTACCTATCATTCAGGTGACCCTCTTGCTATCCTTACATGATTAAAATTGTCAACCAATGAAAATCCTAGAGGAGTTTCCTTTAAGGATATTTGGGGAGTCAAGTGTATCAGGGGAGATCTCAGACCCAGAACCTTAACCTGAGTTTCTCTGAGTTAATCTGATTTTCTGTCCTGAGGTGTCTCCACGGGGATCTTGCTAAAATGCAGATTCTAAATGAACAGGTATGAGATGGGGCCTGAGACACTGCCTTTCTGACAAGCTCCCAGGTGATGCCCAGACTCCTTAAACTAAAGAGGGTTGGAATAAAGAGCCAGGCTAAGAGTTCCCTGGCGAGCAGTACACGTCCATGGCCAACTTTGTCAGCCAGTGTGTCTCTGTGCCATGTGAAAAGTCACTAAGAAAGGTTGTCATAGAGGAGAGAGGCCAAGTCTTGCTTTGGGAGGCTCCCATGGAAGCCAGGAACTGGGGCCTACAATTTACGTAGAGGATCTTCAGTGGGGGTGCAGTGTATTAGGGCCAAACCCTTTGGATGGTAGTGGAAGAAAATTGCTTAGAAACTGAAGCAGCCCTCTCTTGAACTGTTGGATTTAGGGAGGCCCAGACATAGCAGGACTCCCCGCAGTTTCCTTGCTGCCCCCTGGATCACTGGACCTCAGGGGAGAAGGAGAGGGATCTGCCCAGTCATTGTCCCAGCACTGAGCCAGTGTGGGTTCAGGGAATCAAGCATTAATGAGGTTTATACACCAGGAACTTTGAGATTCTAGTCAATTAAGTAACTAGTAACCACTGCATTAGGAACTTCAAAGGAGAGAAAGAAATAGAGACCGTAGTACTAGAGAGTCAATTCCTAGGTAGGCTGATAAGAAGTCCAGGGCCCCCAAGGAGGAGAAAGGAGTCCGGAGCCCTTGAGAAGGAGAAAGGAGTCTGAGGCTCTCCAGGAGAAACGTACAAACATTTTCTTCCACATTGTTTTGTCTTAGTCAATATAACAATGTGTCTTACTCACATGTTTCTCCTTAAGGAGGTTTTCTGACTAATCTTGTTATCTTAAGTCATATGTTGTGGGAGTGGGTCTGATAAGCCCACTAAGGCCCATCTAGTCAAGGCTACGGTTTTTCCTGTGGTCATGTACGGATGTGAGAGTTGGACTGTGAAGAAGGCTGAGCACCTGAGAATTGATGCTTTTGAACTGTGGTGTTGGAGAAGACTCTTGAGTCCATTGGAATGCAAGGAGATCCAACCAGTCCATTCTGAAGGAGATCAGCCCTGGGATTTCTTTGGAAGGAATGATGCTAAAGCTGAAACTCCAGTACTTTGGCCACCTCATGCAAAGAGTTGACTCACTGGAAAAGACTCTGACGCTGGGAAGGATTGGGGGTAGGAGAAGGGGGTGACCGAGGATGAGATGGCTGGATGGCATCACGGACTCAATGGACATGAGTCTGAGTGAACTCTGAGAGATGGTGATGGACAGGGAGGCCTGGCGTGCTGCGCTTCATGGGGTTGTAAAAAGTCAGACATGGCTGAGCGACTGAACTGAACTGAACTGATTGTTAGCTCTAATCTTGTTAATTTAAGATGTATATTGTGGGAGTGGGCCTGGTAAAAGTATGTAAGGCCTTGATAAGGCTAGTGAGTGGGGGCACTGCCTCTGTCCCCCTCCTTATGTCTATGTCAGAAGCTTTCTCTGTCCCTTGTTATACTTTAATGAAACTCTGCTACATTAAAGCTTTTGAGTGATCAAGTCTGGTCCCTGGTCCTGAAGCCAAATCTTCTTCGGAAATCAGGAATCCGACATCATTCACCGTAAGCTATCAGTACAATACAATTAGCAACACTGTAAAAATTCAAAATGTAAATTCCAAATAGATTCTGCAAATTATGACTTAATACTGAGGTTTCAGAATATGGATAAAGTTCTGAGAACTGTGGGGGTAGAGAGGAAATACTTTAGACTTTGCAGTATGAAATTTGAATTTAATGTTCTCATAAGTGTTTTATTTCTATAACAGCATCATTTTAGAAGAGCTCTAATTAAATTTTCCAGGTTGCCAAACAGAAGGATTTATAAGCAGTTGATTGGAAATAAGGGACAAATTTAAAGTAGCGTAATGCATAAGCCTGATACTAACTAGTGACACAAAGAGTTGTTCTGAGTGTGTTTCCAGCTTCTCCCTGCTCAAGTGGAGAGGATTTCCCTTTTTCTTGATATTATGTTAGAGCTCAGAAAGTGGATAGCTCAAGAGAGGTCACAGAAAAGCTTTAATGGTCTAGAAACTGTTGGGTTGGTTTCATTGTGTCACTGAAACCTTATCTGAAGTATAATTTTTCCCACCTGCTTATATAAAAGATGACTTTCCCATACACACACACACGCAAACACAGACATCCACATACACACGGCTTTGCTTAGCAAGGTGCTAGTAACCTGCGTATTCAAGAGTGGCTGCCCCATCCTTAGTCCACAGCTGAATATGGAGGACGCCTCTCCTTCCTTAAGATTCCAGCGTCTGGTGAGTACTGTGGGGTAGAAGGGAGGGAGAAGAAAGAGATCACGCATCCTGTCGTGCAAAGGTTGGTAAACCACGTGTGCCTACACAGCCCATTCCCTGAATGCATAGCTAGTCTAGGTTAGCAGATCTGCCATCATCTGTGCAAAGGCAAGCGTGTCCAGAAGGAAAAGAACTGTAATCAAACTCATTCAGCAAATAATCAGACTTTGAAAGTAAAATCAGACTTTACAAAGAAGACTAAAGCCCTTGTATGTACCCCACTCCAAACTCTCCCCACATGGCAACATGTACCACTCGCCCCACTTTCCATCTCAGCTCATCCCTTAGAGATGACCTTAACTCTGAGTCTGATGTTTAAGTTTTCAGAGCTTTTTCTAGGTGTCTATGTATATGTGTCTACCTATCTATCTGATCTATACATACAGGATTGATTTATGTGGTTTTACACATGTAAACTCCTACCCTGATGGCTCAGTAGTAAAGAATCCCCCTGCAACTCAGGGGATGCAGGAGACTTGGGTTCAATCCCAGGGTCAAGAAGATCCCCCTGCAGGAGGAAATGGCACACCACTGCAGTATTCTTGCCTGGAAAATCCCAGGAGCCTGGCGGGATACAGTCCAAAGGGTCACAAAAAGTCAAACGTGACTAAGTATGCCTGCCTGCACATAGGTACACGAATTTTGTACCTTTCATTCTGCATGTTTTTAAATATTCACAGCACACCTATCCATATTATCATAAGCTAGATTATTCTTTTTAACTACCGTGAAGTATTCTGCAGTAAGAACATGCTATGGCTTATTTAGTTGTTACCTCACTTATTTAGGTTCTTTCTAATATCTGTTACAAAGCAAGCTGCTAGATATCCTTGACTATGCTTCCTTGCACCCATAGGCAAATATTTTGATTTTAATAGATATGCTAAATTGTTCTCCAACTTGTGCCAAACCACACCTCCAGTGGTGGTCTATGAGGGTTTAACTGTCTAACTTCCGAACTAATGTGTGCTATTATCAAAATTAAAATACTTGCAATCTGATCAGTAAAAATGGCGTCTTGGTGCCATATATTTGTATTTCCTTCATAACTGGGGAGACTGAGCATCTTTTCCTTAGCTTATTGGCAATTTTCATTTTCCTCAAATGGTTTTTTCACACAAATCTCCCATTTTTTTTTAATTCACTTTAAATGTTTTTTCTTCTTACAGTCAATCATTTGTTTGAATTTAACCATGTTATCTTACTTTGCATGTGCTATTTCCTGTGGTCTCCTTTTCTTTCTGTTTTCTCCTCATTCTTGATTTCTGTTGGGTTGATTAAATTTTCTTTGTTCCATTTTTTTCCTCTACTGGTGTGAAATTTATATATTCCATTGCTAGTTTTTACTCAGTTTTTATATCCACACGGAAAGTTATACTTGCCTAACAAAATCTAAAGTTAATCAGTATGTATATACTCTTCCCAAACAGAACATTCTCACTTCCTTCTGCTGTTTCCCTTCTCCCCAAATCCTTTATTGACATCATCCAGAATTCTAATTCCAGATTGTTCTTTTAAACATTTTTGGTAATCAGTACTAGCTTAGTCTTAAGCTATAGGAATAGCTGATGAAGTGGTTGAGATTACTTTTTTCATACTGCTTTTTCTTCTGGATTCTCAGTCTTTCTCCTGTGTGAGTGTACACCTTAAGTACTTGTTTCAGTGAGAATCTGCTGGTGCTGAACTTTCTTAGATGCTGTATGCTTAAAATATCCCTTTTCACCTGTGCTTTTAAGTGATACTATCTGAGTGTAGAATTCTAAAATAACAGTGACTTTTCAATAGCTGGTTGAAAGTATTGCCTCATTGTCTTCTTGTATATAGTGCTGCTGATGAAATTGACAATGAAAATCTGATCCTTATTTCTTCAAACCATCTTTCTGCTATGGTAACTTTTAGCATGTTTTTCCTTTATTTTGATGTGCTGAAATCTCATAGCTTTCTTCACTTCTGGGGAACAGTTAGCCATTGATTGCGTATTTTCTCCTCTTTTCTCTCTGTTCTCTCCCTCTGGAATTCCTAAATGAAAGCGAAAATGTCCTTCTCTGTTCTTTATGTCTCTTAACTTTTTCATTTTCCTTTCTTCTTTGTACTGCTCTGTGAGACCCTCTCAACTTAATTCCCAGCTGGCTAATTTACGCTTTAGTTTGTTTGTTCTGTTATTCAGAATAAAATTTGACTTTTTTCTTTTCAATAATTTGGGCTTAAATTATCAACATTTCTAATTGGTTCTTTTTCATAATTCTTTGGTTTTATTTTGCTTTTTAAAAAAATTATAATTTATTATAACACTAATAAATCCATTGCATATCAGCATAAATGACATATTTTCATGAAAATTAATTATATGTTCACAAAAACAATTTAGTCAGAGAGTGCATTGGCTTACATTTTTGCAGACCTGTTCAATACCTGGCTTAATAAAACAGTATCTCTTTAGTTGGGTAAATAGAAATAAAAGATGCCTACAGAAATAATAGTTGACAAATAACATAACTTTCTTAAATGCACTGAATAATAGTCTGTGGCTCATAAAGAGCCGTAAGTTGAACTTGAGTTAACAGTGGACACTTACTCCAAATTATCAAACACAAGGTTCCACAAGTTTTTTTGTGTGTGTGGTGCTAAGATACTGAATGAATTTGTTTTAATAATCTATTGATCATGTATAAGATCTTTCATTTGCTCAGTGGCTTCCTGTGATACTGGCACTTCTTGACTGTACACTAATTTTCTGGTTTCGAATCCTCCCACCTGGTTCAGAATTCAGCAGAATCTCTTTGTGGGTGTAAACTTAGGTTGCCTGAGGCCTTGTCCTCTCTCCTGGCTCCCTATCAATCTCTTTCCTGGGGGACCTCGTTGTTTGTTTCTGTACTCTCAACCACTCCTCAAGATTTCAAGGTCAGTACACTAAATCAGTTTAGTTTATGTAAGTCAATCTGCAATCTCCTGTTTTTAAAAAAGGAGGGTTAATATCTATAAGGAATACTTCGAAGGAGTAACTGATAAATAATTCCAAATCTCATGATAATCTAATCTGCTTGTTTTTGTTGTGAATACTGTTGCTCAATCCAATAAAATGAAATTCATCGAGCCGGTTCAGGCAGCTCTGTCCTTATCGCTCATTACAATCTGCAACCATGCTGAGGGCTCTCCTCCGAGGTTTGGGCTTCATGCTCCCACTACTTGGCAAGTGTGGGGGGAGGACATCCTCTCTGCCGCGCCTGCAAATCCTGAGTCCTCTGGCAAAAAGCCACAGGGTGGGGACAGAATGCTCTGAAACAAGATGTACTTCCTCATAAACTGGGACTGACTGCAGTTTCTCTTCAAATAAATTTTTCTTTATTGAATATAGAAAAAGATTTTAGGGATTTTTCTCTGCTGAATATAAGAATTCAAGGTCATCTTATGAATGTCTGTGCATCTAAGCTTTGGAGAAGAGTATTTTTTTAAAGAATTTTTGAGATATAATCAGCATATATTTAGTTTCGGGTGTACGGCATAATGATTTGATATTTGTATATTTTGCAAAATGATCACCACAGTAGGTCAACTTCATCGGCATCACCGTACATGGTCACAGATTTTTTTCCTTGTGACAAGTGCTTTTATGATAAGATTTACTCTTGGAACTTTCAAATATAAAATAAGTATTATTAATTGTAGTCGCCGTGCTGTAAATTACATTTCCATGACTTCTTTAGTTTATTACTGGAAGCTTGTACCTTTCGACTTCCTTCACCCACTTCTCACACCCCTCCACCCTCCACCTCTGGGAACCACCAGTGTGTTCTTTATAGGTACGGGTTCATTTTGAGGAGGAAGTTTGTTTGCTTGTTTGGATTTCTTTTTGTTTTCCTATTCCACACGTAAGTGACATTATATTTTATTTGTCTTCCTGGAGAGGAATCTTTATGACCTACTCGGACCCTCTGGAGACTGAAAACACCTGTTTAAATAACTTTCACCGTCAGCTCTCGCTTCCTTGACCTGTGAGTACTATGCCATCTTCCTCTGCTTTTCCTCATCTTCTCTTTTGCCGTCTGGGCCCAAGTTCCCATCTTTCTGGTCTTTGCTTCTTCTTCTTTTCTGACCATGTATGAACCAGAAAAAAAATTATAAAAATGATTTGTTGTTTTAGCTAATATAAACATATTATCCCTGTTTTCACTGCCAAGCCAGTAAATAAGATTTTTTAAATCATTTCTTTACTGTAAAAACAAGAAACACTCTGCCAAAACTAACAGAATTATTTGGATTATAATCTACCTATAGAAAAGCACACTTATTGCAGCTACAGAGCTCAACTAATTTTCACAAATGGAACAAAGCCACAGAACCAGTACTTAGGTCAAGAAACAGACCATTGCAAACACCCCAGGAGCCCCTCTCCTGCCCCCATCCAGCTCCACTCAGACCTCTAATCCCATAGGTCAATTCCAGCTGTCATTGTGCTTGGCATCGATGGCAAGAAACGCCCTAGTTTCAGTTCCCTTAGAAGCTGACCTTGAGAGAAGGACTTTAGAGCAGGCAGTTTATTGCAAAGGCAGAGTGAACCCGAGGCAGGGAGGGAGCAAACAGGATGGAAGGTGGCTGCCAGCAAAGGGAAGATCAAAAATCAAGCTAGCATGGTGGGTGGCTGGAGCCTGCTCCTGCAGGGAATCTTCAGAAGACCCTTCAGACACACGCCTCAGTCTGTCTCTCCAGGGGGAGGAGGGAGCTGTTATGTTCACGCAGCCGATTACTGTCTGTCCCTCTAATGCCTTTTCCTGCCCCAGCGCCCAGCCCACCCTTCACACTGCGCTCAGCTGTCATGTCTCTTAGCTGCCCTTAATCTGGAGTGGAACCTCGGTCTTGCACTCTTTGGTCTCCTTCCGTGGCCTTGACTTTTCTGGAGAGCACTGGCCAGCCCTTCTGTGCAGTGTCCCGGCCTGGGAAGTGTAGCCGTGTCTGCATCACTCCTCATTTCAGCTTGAAGAAACAGAGACACAGAAAAGGGAAATAATTGTTTCAAGGTCACACAGCTCACAAGTAATAGAGTCTGTACTTGAATCCAGACCACATGGCTCCAGGTGGCTGGTTCTTAGCAACTAAGAAATGATGAATTCTTGGACTATTCAACTGAACTATTGTATGTTACGAAGTGCCAACGCTGTTTGCTCCCGTAGCGAACAATGGTGATGCTCCACCTCCTGGAGCTCACTCAAACTCATGTCCATCGAGTTGGTGACGCCATCCATCCATCTCATCCTCTGTCATCCCCTTCTCTTCCTGCCTTCAATCTTTCCCACTACCAGGGTCTTTTTCAGTGAGGCAGTTCTCCACATCAGGTGGCCAAGGTACTGGAGTTTCAGCCTCAGCATTAGTCCTTCCGGTGAATATTCAGGACTCATATCCTTTAGGATGGGCTGGTTGGATCTCCTTGCAGTCCAAGGGACTCTCAAGAGTCTTCTCCAGCACGACAGTTTAAAAACATCAGTTCTTCAGTGCTTAGCTTTCTTCACAGTCTAACTCTCACATCCATACATGACCACTGGAAAAACCACAGCCTTGACTAGACAGACGTTTGTTGGCAAAGTAATGTCTCTGCTTTTTAATATGCTGTCTAGGCTGGTCATAACTTTTCTTCCAAGGAGCAAACGTATTTAATTTCATGGCTGCAGTCACCATCTGTAGTGATTTTGGAGCCCAAAGAAAATAAAGTCTGTCACTGTTTCCACTGTTTCCTGGTATAAATACACTCAATTCTGTTTCTTTGGTCATTTGTTTCCTTATAAAGTCTCTTGTATCTCATAAAACTTATGCTAAATGAATTTGTATATGCCTTTCTCTGGTTAATCTGTTTTTGTTAGTTTATTTCAAACCCAGAAAGGAACTTTAAGAGAGTTAAGGGAAAATGTTTTCCTTCTCTAAAGTAGAAATCCCTAAGTATTGCACAAAATATCTGTTAGAGATGATAAACAAATTCAGCAAAGTGTCAAGATAGAAGAGGAACTCACAGAAATTAATTGCATTTTTATATACTAACAATGAGCAATACCAAAGAAATTAATAAAACAATTCCATTTATAATAATATCAAATAGAATAAAATACTTTAAAATAAATTTAATTAAAGTCTTGTACACAAAAAAATGGCGAAAGACTTCTACACTAAAAACTACAGAAAACTGTTGAAAGAAATTAGAGAAGACATAAGTAAATGGAGACATAGCCTATGCTATGGATTGAAGGACTGGTATTATCTTAATATTGTTCAGATAACAATGCTGCCCAAAGCAATCTACAGACTCAATGCAACGCCTATGAAAACTGCAAAGACTTGTTTGCAATTTGCAATTTAGAAATAGAAAAACCCATCCTAAGATTCGTGTGGACTCTCAAGGGANGTTCAGATAACAATGCTGCCCAAAGCAATCTACAGACTCAATGCAACGCCTATGAAAACTGCAAAGACTTGTTTGCAATTTGCAATTTAGAAATAGAAAAACCCATCCTAAGATTCGTGTGGACTCTCAAGGGACCCCACAAAGGCAAAGCAATCTTGAAAAAGAAGAACGAAGGTGAAAGATTCACAGCTGTTATTTCATAACTTACTGCAAATCCATGAGGTAATCAAGGTAGTATGGGGTTGGCTTAAGGAGAAGCATATGGACTAATAGAGCAGAGGGCCTGAGAGTGAATCCTCCTGTATGTGGTCAGAGGGCTTTGAACAAGACCGTCAACGCAGCTCAGTGAGGAGAGAGCAGTCTTTCGTCACTGGGAAAGCTCCCATTTGGTATCAGGAAGACTGAACGTCCATATGCAAAGAATGAAGCGGAGCTTTATGCCAGATACAAAGATCAACCCGTCTGGCTGCACAGCGAGTAAGGCTCTGTGCCTCCACTGCAGGGCCAGGCTGCGATCCCTGGTCAGGGAGCCTGGATCCTGCATGCCTCATGGGACCGCGGAAAAAAAAGAACTCAAAACAGACCAGAGACTTTATGACCTTGGCTCCTCCCTGCCTCAGCTGTATTCCTTAGAAAAGACTTTTGTTGGAGTCCGCCTCCCACGGATACGGCTTCTGGTAACTGTTCCCACCCCTGGGGGTTAGAGAGCCGCCCTGTTACTGGCAGCCTCTGGGAGCACCACCTCCTGTGCCCCACCTGGTGCACAGTCCTTTTCCCGGCAGAAGTCTGACTGATACATCGGGGGGAGGGAGAAGGAATGAGGAAGAGGACATGCGGACGCAAGGAAAGTAAACAGCCTCTCTCACATGCCAGATACTCTTAGTTTTGCATTTTATTTATGTTATCCTCGCAACAAACTTGTAATAAAGGTTCCATCANGGGAGGGAGAAGGAATGAGGAAGAGGACATGCGGACGCAAGGAAAGTAAACAGCCTCTCTCACATGCCAGATACTCTTAGTTTTGCATTTTATTTTATGTTATCCTCGCAACAAACTTGTAATAAAGGTTCCATCATCTCTATTTTCTGAGAGATAAAACGATTTCTCTGGATCGCCCAAATAGTGAACAGAGTTGGGGGGATTTAAACACAGGTCTTCTTCCTAAAACTAAAATCCATATTCTTCCCCCTATAAGAATTGCAGATATTATGCAGGATTCACTTCTGTGCTGCAAAAAGTGTTATGCAAATGAAATCAGTTAGTATCCGCCACGGAAAGCCCTCCCAGGTGGCGCTAGTGATGAGCCACCTGCTAAGGCAGGAGATGGGAAAGAGGAGGGCTTCAGCTTCATCCCTGGGCTGGAAGGATCCCTGGAGGAGGGAGAGGAGGGCTCCATCCCTGGGCTGGAAGGATCCCTGGAGGAGGGCATGGAGGCCCACTGCAGTATTCGTGCCTGGAAAATTCCACGGGCAGAGGTGCCTGGCAGGCTACAGTCCATGAGGCTGTAGCGTTGGATATNGAGGAGGGCTCCATCCCTGGGCTGGAAGGATCCCTGGAGGAGGGCATGGAGGCCCACTGCAGTATTCGTGCCTGGAAAATTCCACGGGCAGAGGTGCCTGGCAGGCTACAGTCCATGAGGCTGTAGGGTTGGATATGACGAACCACCATAAAGTTCCACACGAGAAATGTATCAATTTTTAAGGGATTTCAAGGAGGTTTTAAAGGACACTCTGTGCACTTTCGTGTTATTGGGGGCCGTCCTGGGTCTTCCTGCTGCGCTGGCTTTTCTCTAGTTGGGGCGGGGCGGGGGCCCCTCTCCGGTTGTGGTGTCACGCTTCTTGTTGCGGAGGCCGCTCTCTGCAGCGCGAGCTGCAGGGCACGCAGGCCTCAGTGGCCGGGGCACACAAGCCCAGCTGCTCCGCAGCGCGCGTGACCTACCCAGACCAGAGACTAAGCCTTGGCTCCTGTAGACGATTCTTTACCACTGAGCCACCACGGAAGCCCCTATTTTTTAACACTTAATTAAAAACTTTAAAATTCTTTGTTATTTAAAGATGTTAGAAATCCAGGATGAAGACTGTGGGGATCTGGAATACTTCTCTCTGTCTGAGAAGAATTTTCTGACTTGCTTTTTGCTGCTGCCGCCTTCCCAGAAACCAGGAGCTCCAGCCCAAGTTCTAGTTGTTGCTGCGATGGCCCTTTCACTCCCACGAATTCTTCTGCCTTATTTCCTTGTCTGGATTTGCTAATTCTATTCAGTCAGCTTAATTGTATGACTCTCATTCAAGCTTTGTTTAGAATCCCTTTTGGGGTAAGTATGAAACTGATCGTGTATTTCACTTAGCTTTGTCCGGTTTTTAGTTGGAGACCCTGTCCTAACATCTTAAGGATGACACTAAGAGGGTCAAAGTTGGGCACAGATCTCTGTGGGGCCATCACCACTAGCAGGATAACTTGCCCTATAGCAGGAAACCAGCAGAGGGGTTTTTCTTTGCGAAGAAACTCTTTTCATTGTTAATCTGAACTTTGACAACAGTGAGCTGATGATTATTTAACGAAGAACCAATATGTACATGCCATGATTTAAAGCTAAAATATAAACCTCCAATACATCTAAAGAAGTTCCTTCTTCTTTCATCAAATCCTGTTTGCCCAATGTATTTCATGGGTAATTCGATAAGAAGTAACTTTCTCAGATAGGAAATCCCAAGAAGCCTCAAAGCTAGTACTGCAGCTGAAACACTGGGAACACGCCAGCCCCTATGTGTCACAATCCAGATAGGTTCTAGCTATAAGATATGGAATTTTGTTCACGAGAAACGCAGGTACAAATTCTGCTCTCGAATGAGTCAGTTTTCTCCAACAATGCCAGTCCATTCCTTGAATTCAAAGCTCTGTGGCAAATTCTGGGCTCCAAATTTCTCAGAACCTNGAAATCCCAAGAAGCCTCAAAGCTAGTACTGCAGCTGAAACACTGGGAACACGCCAGCCCCTATGTGTCACAATCCAGATAGGTTCTAGCTATAAGATATGGAATTTTGTTCACGAGAAACGCAGGTACAAATTCTGCTCTCGAATGAGTCAGTTTTCTCCAACAATGCCAGTCCATTCCTTGAATTCAAAGCTCTGTGGCAAATTCTGGGCTCCAAATTTCTCAGAACCTGACATCTGAAAACACACTTTTCTTTCACGTGGGGTGCGTGTGTGTGTGTGTGTGTGTGTGTGGTCTGTAGCTGAGAGGTAACTGACCCTGACAGCAGAAAGCAGAAGCTCTGAGCCTGCACAGGAAGAATCCCCCACGGCTACGGCTGAACTCGAGCGTGGGCTGAAGTGATGCGAAACGAACATCGATAGCATCTGCTGCAACGACATTTAAGAAAGTCAGTGACCACAGACTCCCCCACCCCCGTCAAGGAAGAACTTGCTGCCCAGCCTCAGGAAGTGTGGTCGATCGATGGCCTCCAGCTGTCAGCGGTTTCACGGTCCCTGGTCTTCCGGAGTGCCCTCGGATCAGCCCGGGCTGCTGCCTTCCTGGGGCAGCCTCATCCAGCAGTGAGGTGAGGTCGAGTCCAAAGCCCGGACCATTCTGGTTTGAAGTGGACACCAATGGCACCGTTGTTCTGTGGCAACCCTGGTGGGGGGAGGCTTCGCAGTCTCTGCCCATCTGCTTTCGTCTCCTTCCCTTCAGAGGTGTTGAACTCTACTAAATATCACACACCTCCATCTAGGCAGCTGCTTTTGGAGAACTGAACTCTCAGCAAAGCCCACCAGATGCCTCTCCCTATCTTTATTCAGAGTACAAGGAAGGGCAGCTTTTCCCCCAGAAAGACCTGCCCACCCACAATCACTTGTCTCCTCCAAGATCAGGCAGTTGGCGAAATCACAGTCTACGTCAGCCAGTACCACTGGTCATGGTTTGTTCCAGCCATAGACTCGGTCATCCTCTGCTCCTCAGTGCTCATGAGCCAGCCCCTCGGTGCATTAACCGCACAACCACTAAGAGTTATCCTGCCTAGAAATACCCAGAGATACTCTCTCCTGGAAACCTGGTGCTCGATGGGTAGGTATCCCAGGAACCTCTGTGACAATTAGACCATTCTCCAGTTACTGATGGAAGCCTAGCTCCAGTTCAAGAATGTTTCTGGCATTCATTCATTGCTGATCCCAGGAGGCACCAGCATGCAATACAAGCACAGGCAAGCCTTTCTGGTCTGACTCTGAACTAATTGCACAAAATAAAACCAAGATCTAAAGGCTTGGCCAGGTGTCTCTTACACTCTAAAACCACACACCAAACTAATTGCAACATGATTCTGATTAAATAAACAGCAGTGCTGCTCATGCACTTTTGTTTCTGGATGGCAGAACTCAGTGGTTAAGTCTGCAGCCTCACTAGCTGTATCACCGTGACCCAGCTACCTAATCTTTCTGAGAATTTGTTTCTTCCCCTGTAACATAAGGATCATGATATCTGGCTTATAGATCTGTTGTGAGGTTGACACGATGTATTTGAATGATTCCAATACATTGTGGGCACTTTGCTAAGGGTAGTTATCATGACCCCGATAGTGACCTTACTAGGATAACTTCTCAGCAGTTGTCATCTTTTAAGATCTTCAGTAACTAAGAGAATATCAGAATATTAGGTTCACAAAGGCTTGGAAAGTATCACTGGCCTCATAAAGATCACTAACTTCATGGTGAAGCAGAAGCAGGTCATAGGAATAAACATTTGTGATATTAGAACATCTCCATATCTTAATGTCTTTCTCACTCTTACTTAGGAGGCCTTCAAGTATTGGGACTCTTACTAAGAGAGACAGAAAAAGGAGCATGTTTTCTTCTTGGCTCTTCTCTTCATCTTGCAGATGCTTGTCATTCCATGGTTTTCAGAACTCGCCAGTTAGTTTTCTAAAAGTTTCAAGAGGTTCCAGGTGTTCAATATTTCGAGTTTTTTTAAATCCCATTTAAATCTATTATTGTTCTTATTCTTTTTCAGAATTATTTGAACTACTGTTGCTTGTTTCTTTTCCTAAATGAACATTAGAATGCTAAAGCTGAAACTCCAGTACTTTGGCCACCTCATGCGAAAGGCTGACTCATTGGAAAAGACTCTGATGCTGGGAGGGATTGGGGGCACGAGGAGAAGGGGACAACAGAGGATGAGATGGCTGAATGGCATCACTGACTTGATGGGCGTGAGTCTGAGTGAACTCTGGGAGTTGGTGATGGACGGGGGGCCTGGCGTGCTGCGATTCATGGGGTCGCAGAGTCGGACACGACTGAGCGACTGAACTGAACTGAACTGAGTACCAAAAATATCCTATGAATATTTTAAAAAAAGATTTATGAGTCAACAAGAAGAATTAACATCTTCTCTGTTTCTAGTCAAGAATAGAGCATGCATTTCCATTTAATCATGTTGTCTTNATGAGTCAGTTTTCTCCAACAATGCCAGTCCATTCCTTGAATTCAAAGCTCTGTGGCAAATTCTGGGCTCCAAATTTCTCAGAACCTGACATCTGAAAACACACTTTTCTTTCACGTGGGGTGCGTGTGTGTGTGTGTGTGTGTGTGTGGTCTGTAGCTGAGAGGTAACTGACCCTGACAGCAGAAAGCAGAAGCTCTGAGCCTGCACAGGAAGAATCCCCCACGGCTACGGCTGAACTCGAGCGTGGGCTGAAGTGATGCGGAACATCGATAGCATCTGCTGCAACGACATTTAAGAAAGTCAGTGACCACAGACTCCCCCACCCCCGTCAAGGAAGAACTTGCTGCCCAGCCTCAGGAAGTGTGGTCGATCGATGGCCTCCAGCTGTCAGCGGTTTCACGGTCCCTGGTCTTCCGGAGTGCCCTCGGATCAGCCCGGGCTGCTGCCTTCCTGGGGCAGCCTCATCCAGCAGTGAGGTGAGGTCGAGTCCAAAGCCCGGACCATTCTGGTTTGAAGTGGACACCAATGGCACCGTTGTTCTGTGGCAACCCTGGTGGGGGGAGGCTTCGCAGTCTCTGCCCATCTGCTTTCGTCTCCTTCCCTTCAGAGGTGTTGAACTCTACTAAATATCACACACCTCCATCTAGGCAGCTGCTTTTGGAGAACTGAACTCTCAGCAAAGCCCACCAGATGCCTCTCCCTATCTTTATTCAGAGTACAAGGAAGGGCAGCTTTTCCCCCAGAAAGACCTGCCCACCCACAATCACTTGTCTCCTCCAAGATCAGGCAGTTGGCGAAATCACAGTCTACGTCAGCCAGTACCACTGGTCATGGTTTGTTCCAGCCATAGACTCGGTCATCCTCTGCTCCTCAGTGCTCATGAGCCAGCCCCTCGGTGCATTAACCGCACAACCACTAAGAGTTATCCTGCCTAGAAATACCCAGAGATACTCTCTCCTGGAAACCTGGTGCTCGATGGGTAGGTATCCCAGGAACCTCTGTGACAATTAGACCATTCTCCAGTTACTGATGGAAGCCTAGCTCCAGTTCAAGAATGTTTCTGGCATTCATTCATTGCTGATCCCAGGAGGCACCAGCATGCAATACAAGCACAGGCAAGCCTTTCTGGTCTGACTCTGAACTAATTGCACAAAATAAAACCAAGATCTAAAGGCTTGGCCAGGTGTCTCTTACGCTCTAAAACCACACATCAAACTAATTGCAACATGATTCTGATTAAATAAACAGCAGTGCTGCTCATGCACTTTTGTTTCTGGATGGCAGAACTCAGTGGTTAAGTCTGCAGCCTCACTAGCTGTATCACCGTGACCCAGCTACCTAATCTTTCTGAGAATTTGTTTCTTCCCCTGTAACATAAGGATCATGATATCTGGCTTATAGATCTGTTGTGAGGTTGACACGATGTATTTGAATGATTCCAATACATTGTGGGCACTTTNAAGGCTTGGCCAGGTGTCTCTTACACTCTAAAACCACACACCAAACTAATTGCAACATGATTCTGATTAAATAAACAGCAGTGCTGCTCATGCACTTTTGTTTCTGGATGGCAGAACTCAGTGGTTAAGTCTGCAGCCTCACTAGCTGTATCACCGTGACCCAGCTACCTAATCTTTCTGAGAATTTGTTTCTTCCCCTGTAACATAAGGATCATGATATCTGGCTTATAGATCTGTTGTGAGGTTGACACGATGTATTTGAGTGATTCCAATACATTGTGGGCACTTTGCTAAGGGTAGTTATCATGACCCCGATAGTGACCTTACTAGGATAACTTCTCAGCAGTTGTCATCTTTTAAGGTCTTCAGTAACTAAGAGAATATCAGAATATTAGGTTCACAAAGGCTTGGAAAGTATCACTGGCCTCATAAAGATCACTAACTTCATGGTGAAGCAGAAGCAGGTCATAGGAATAAACATTTGTGATATTAGAACATCTCCATATCTTAATGTCTTTCTCACTCTTACTTAGGAGGCCTTCAAGTATTGGGACTCTTACTAAGAGAGACAGAAAAAGGAGCATGTTTTCTTCTTGGCTCTTCTCTTCATCTTGCAGATGCTTGTCATTCCATGGTTTTCAGAACTCGCCAGTTAGTTTTCTAAAAGTTTCAAGAGGTTCCAGGTGTTCAATATTTCGAGTTTTTTTAAATCCCATTTAAATCTATTATTGTTCTTATTCTTTTTCAGAATTATTTGAACTACTGTTGCTTGTTTCTTTTCCTAAATGAACATTAGAATGCTAAAGCTGAAACTCCAGTACTTTGGCCACCTCATGCGAAAGGCTGACTCATTGGAAAAGACTCTGATGCTGGGAGGGATTGGGGGCACGAGGAGAAGGGGACAACAGAGGATGAGATGGCTGAATGGCATCACTGACTTGATGGGCGTGAGTCTGAGTGAACTCTGGGAGTTGGTGATGGACGGGGGGCCTGGCGTGCTGCGATTCATGGGGTCGCAGAGTCGGACACGACTGAGCGACTGAACTGAACTGAACTGAGTACCAAAAATATCCTATGAATATTTTAAAAAAAGATTTATGAGTCAACAAGAAGAATTAACATCTTCTCTGTTTCTAGTCAAGAATAGAGCATGCATTTCCATTTAATCATGTTGTCTTAGTATACCTTGGTAGAATTAATTCTTAATAAAAACTTTATTGAGATATAGTTCAAAAAACACAAAATTCACCTTTTTAAACTGTACAATTTACTGGGTTTTAGTATATGCAGAGTTGTCCAACTATTACCAAAGTCAACTTCTGAACTCTGTAGAATTTTAGAATACTCAAAGACAAACCCCACACCCCTTAGCTATCATTCCACTGTCCTCTGATCTCCCACCCCCTAGAAACCATTAATCTCCTTTCTGTCTCTATGATTTTTGCTTGCTTTAGATATTTCATATAAATGGAATTATATAATACGTGGCCTTTTGCAGCTGGCTTCTTTCAGGGAGTAGTGCTTTGAGATCCAGCCTTGTTACATGAATCAGTACTATCTTCCTTTTTATTGCCTGATTAAATGTTATTGAATGGATATGCCATGTCTTTTTTAACTGTTCAACAGCTGATGGACATTGTTCCTGCTTTTTGACTATTGAGAATAATATTGCTGCGAGCATGTGTGTAGAAGCATTTGCTTGAGTATCTATTTTCAATTATTATGGGTGTGTACCTAGGAGCAGTATTTCTGCCTCATATAATGACTCTATACTGAAGACTTGCAAGAACTGTTAAACTGTTTTCCAAAGAAGCTACACCATTTTACTTTCCCACAGGCTACGTGTGAGGGTCCCAGCTTTTCCACGTTCTTAACAACATGTGTTAACTTCTGTCTTTTTGATTTACCCATCTTACAAGATAAGAAATGATATCTCCTTGCGGTTCTGATTAGTCATTAGTCCCTAATGACTAATGATGATGCACATCTTTTCATGTGCTTGTTGATGATGGAGATGACATTTGAAAAAGCTTTTTGTTTTGACATAGTTTCACATTTACAGAAAAGTTATAGAAGAGCGTCCCTAAAAAGTCTTGATTAGATGCAGGATACAGGATGCTCGGGGGAGGTGCACTGGGATGACCCAGAGGGATGGTATGGGGAGGGAGGTGGGAGGGAGTTTCAGGATGGGGAACATGTGTACACCAGTGGCAAATTCATGTTGATGTATGGCAGAACCAATACAGTATTGTAAAGTAAAAAAAAAAAAATCTTGATTACCCTTCACCCATATTCACCCTAACTGTAAGAGTTTCATCCCATTTGTGTTACCATTTCTTCTCTCTGTCTCTTTCTACAGTTTTTTAGGAATCTGAGGGTAATTTGCATATCGTGCCCCTTCATGTATGAATGCTTGTGTGCATTTCCTGAGAAGAAAGGCAACTTTATTAAGTACAACTTCCATATATTTATCAAAATCAGGAAACTTAACATTTGGCAAAAAAAAAAAAAAAATGCTATCTAATCCACAGTCCATATTTGAACTTTAGTACTTGTCTCAGTATTCCCGATTCAAGCCCAGGATCGAAGATTTTGCTCTGTTTCTTATTTCTTTAGTTGCCTTTAATCTGAAACAACTCCTCGACCTTTCTTCATCTTTCACAGCCTTGGTATTTGAAGAGTAGGGGCCAGTTATTTGGTAGAATAGATTTGTCTCATGTTTCCTTGTGATTAAATTACATTATGCCTTTTTGGCAGGAATTCCACAAAAGAATGTCCTCGGGCATTGTGGCAGGAAGCTTGCTTACCCCGTCGTTGGCAATCAGCTTTGAATACTCGGCTGAAGAGGTATCACTTAGTATGCGTTGAGAAATTACTGTTTTTCCTCTTGTAATTAATAAGCGATTTTGAGATGGTGTAACATTCTGTCCTTCGTAACTTTCATTCACTGGTCTCGGCAGATTGTGTCTTTTTTTTTTGGACCATGCTGCATAGCTTGCAGGCAGCGAAAGCACCATGTCCTAACCACTGGAAGCTGGAAAATTTCCAGCATCCTGTGTCTTGTTTAAAATAAGTTTTGGGGTATAATTTATATACAATAAAATTTTATCTGTTTTGCATTTCTAATTGGGTTAGTTTTGACAACTGTGCAGAGTCATTCGGCCATCATCATCATAAAAGTGTACATTTCCATTACTCTACATAATTAGACATGTTCTAGACATGTTCTAGACATAAGCTAGACATGTTCTATTCTAATCTTAAGAAACTCAATCTCTTTCTGATGCAGGCCTGGTCTTCAAGATCATTGTCTTGGTAGGAACCCAAAATAGAAGCCAGTGTTGAGGCCCAAAGCAGAACAGCAACCCCTTTGTCCCAGGTGGTACCCACCTCTTCGTGGACTCGGTGAGTGAAAGGACTCTAGGCAACAGGACTCACGGAACAGGAAAACCCATCTGGAAGTGTTCCCCAAAGTATTTCTCTGCACACTCAAGAGTTCTGCTTGTCCTCAGCACAAGGCTCGCGCTGGCCTGGGGGCCTCTCGGGGGACACGGGGCGCTCTGAGACGTGCGCCTCCCCTGCTCTGGAGCCCAGCAGGTGGCACGCTCCTGCTGGGCCCCGGGGCTGCCGCCGCGTGGCCCCCGTGGGGATGCTCTGGCGCCTCCTTGGCTCTCCCTGGGCCCCTGAGAAGTGAGCGCAGCTCTCCTTTCTCTACCCCGGGACCCTCCCAGGAGGGTCTCTGTTTCGGGGCCTCCGTTGGTTTCTCAGGTGGCTCAGTGGTGAAGACTCTACCTGCCAATTCCACGAGATGCAGGAAGTCTTCCTTGGGTGGGAAGGTCCCCTGGAGGAGGGCATGGCCCCCATTCCAGTCCTCTTGCCTGGGAAAGCCCATGGACAGAGGGCCTGGTGGGCTGCAGTCCATGGGGTCGCTCAGAGTCGGACATGACTGAGCGACTTCACTTTCACTTTTCCTTTCATGCACTGGAGAAGGACATGGCAGCCCACTCCAGTGTTCTTGCGTGGAGAGTCCCAGTGGGCTGCTGTCTATGGGGTCACACAGAGTCGGACACAACTGACATGACTTAGCAGCAGCAGCAGTGTTCAGGCTAAGAACTGAATGTGTTAATGCCCCCAAAGCCTTTTTCTCCTAAGGCTGTTGTCTCTGCCATGAGTTGTGAAAATCTGTTTTGAAACTAAAAGTTGAATGCTGAGTCACTTTTTTCTGGATTACTGCAAGAAAGATCCCCCTCTCAATGGACGGCTACCAGAACGCAGAGTAGGGTGGGAAGAAAGGGCGAGCCTCATTGCCTAATATTTGTCAGTACCGTCCCATCATTGTACAGCTGATTTGGGAGAAATAAACACACAACTTCATGTTTGCCTACCTTAAATATTATCATTATTTATCTACATCAGTCTCTCCTTATTTTGACCTCTGAGCAAACCAAATAAGGAAATATCTTTATTTACTCTTTAGTCTTCTTTTCCAGTAGTGTAGCAAGTGGGAAGGGACATATAGGCAAACAAAGATGACTAGGAAAGCAAAAAGGATTAGATCCTGTGATGGGATGTGAGTTCGGGCTTGGTAGAACCGAGTGCCTGGGCCTGAGGGAAAGAAAGGGAGCTTACCAAGCAGCAAGGATGGTGGTGTCTGGGTTGATCAATCAGAGTAAGGTTAACTGGAGAGAAAAGGAGGCTACTTCTTCAGAGTTCATCTCAACCTAGGTATGTTCATTGTACAATAAACACATTCATAAAAATAATAAATCTAATACCACTTTCACTTCTGGGATATTATGAATAGTTCTCAGTGTCCCTCCCAGACCTCAGGAGTTGGGGCTCAATTCTAGTGATTCTAGTGACTGTGACATCTTCCGTTCTGTGTGGTGAGATCTGGGCATTGCTTTAATCAGTACGAGGGAATCAAAACCACAGTAAGCTGTCACCTCCCACCTGTCAGCATGGCCATTATATAAAGCGTACGAATAACAAATTGTTGACCTGGATGTGGAGAAAAGGGAGCCCTCCTGTATTGCTGGTGGAAATGTAAATCGGTGCTTTCACAGTGGCAAACAGTATAGAGGTTCCTCAAAAAACTAAAAATAGAGTTATCATATGATACGGCAATTCAACTCCTAGGAACATATTTCAAAAAAATGAAAACACTAATTTGAAAAAAAAAATAATGCACCCCAATGTTCGAGCAGCACCATTTACAATAGTCAACACATGGAAGCCACCCAAATGCCCGTCAGCAGATGAACGGATAAAGAAAATGTGGTACATACATACATAATGAAGAAATACTCAGCCAGAAAAAGAAGGAAACTCTTCCATTTGCAGTAACACAAATGGACCTAGAGAATACTGCGCTTAGTGAAGTGAGTCAGAGACAAACACTCCATGATACCGTTCGTGTGACTCTCAGAAATAATCCAAAGAAATGCACGTGCAAACAGAAACAGACTCACAGATGCAGAAAACAAGCGGTGGTCACCACAGAGGAGAGGGAGGGGAAGGGGCAAATCAGGGGCACAGAGTTAAGAGGTATGAGCTATTATGTACAAAATATCAATACATAAGTGTAATGACATATTGTAACCATTATCTTGTAGTAACTTTAAATGGGGTATAATCTGTAAAATACTGAATCCTTATGCTGTACACCTGAAACTAATATGCTTATTGTAAATCAAGTATACTTCAATAAGAAAACAATAAAAAATAAAGGTTTACTATTCCAAATAAGTAGGCAGTATAAGGGACAGGAATCTCCATGAACTTGGATACAACAGATGAGAATCAGGATGGGATTTGAGAGGAGATCTAATTTCGGAAAAGTTTAGAATTGGATTTGAGCCCCTGATAGCCTAGGCACATTTTTTTCCATTTTGGTGGGGGGCCCATGTTGCTAGCCATACAGGATCTTAGTTTGCTGACCAGAGGACGCTCTCAGTGTTGGAAGCATGTGTCTTAACCACTGCACCACCAGGGAAGTCCTAAGTGCCTTTAAAGGTCTCTCAGCAGGACCACCTGCAGAATAAGTGTAACTGGACTACAGAGCTGAAGCGAAATGCAACGTAAAGGAAACCATAAGCACTGTAGAAACTTAGCTGCTATTTCTATGTAAGCCAGCCAGTGGCTCACAAGCTGGAAAACTGTCTCCCAAGTTCCCTTGCTACTGTCAAAATTCTGCCTTAGGCTGTAAGACTTGGGAATCTCCTCCAGAATCTCGTGTGCTCTTGCCTGAACAAAGATGCACGTCCTTGGTTTTATGCGCGTGTTCATTTGCTTTTATACTGTCGTAAAAGGCACTCGGGATTAAAAACTTCCCAGCCATTGGCATACACAAGCTTGCAGTTAGTGGAACCTCCCAGATATGTCCTTAAGAGAGGATCACAACGGTGGGGTAGCACGTCCACATATGTTGGGGGGAGGCACAAACGTTCAGTCTATAATACCTGTCTAAAAGTAGTCCTGTTTGTTTTCCGATAGTGTATTTGACCAATATATCCAAAGAGTAAATATATGCCCTTTTAAGTTTGTATGGTTATTGCCTATGTCTTCATTTATAAATAATAATAGGGGCTTCCCAGGTGGCTCAGTGCTAAAGAATCTGCCTGCCAAGGCAGGAGATACTGGTTCGATCCCTGAGACGGGAAGCTGCCACCTGCCTTGGAGCAACAAGGACTGTGAGACACCACTGCCGAGCCCGCGCTCCAGAGCCCGTGCGCCACAGCGAGGGAGGCCGCCGCAGCGAGAAGCCCACGCACCACAGCTAGAGAGTGGGCCCTGCGCCCCGCAACCAGAGAAAAGTCCATGCAGGACAAAGACCCAGCACAGCCACAGATGGATAAATACAACTATTAAAAATTAACTAATAGCAGTATCAGAAAATATCAGAAATCAAAGCTATCACGGAGGCCTTCAAACAGCTGGCTGACGCGTGGTCGCGCGGGCCCTCCGGTCGTGGGTCGCTAACGCCCCCTGGGCCAGCGTGAAGGCCGCCTCTCCTATCGTCTGCTTAAACTGGGTGTCAGCAATCTCTTATCACACTGGCCCAGTTCCCTGTTACCTTTTACACACGTCTCCACCAAAACTGAGATAAAGCAAGACACACTGGAAGCGGTAATGCATTGCACAAGAAACAGAATGCAAATTTACTGAGCAGTGAAGGCTCTTAACTTGTGTTTAACATCAAAACGCCACCCCCACTTCACTCATGTTTCCTAACTCGCCATGGAAGTGTTTGAGCTTGTCACCTCAAGAGTGCTCTTGAGGACTCTCCTTCAGTCGCCAAAGAGGAACCTGAGACCTGGGAGAGTGATCCATTGCCCAGGGTCACATACTGAATTGGCTGGATGCTCCTTTTCAGTCACTTAACCATGGCTAAGTGACAAATTCTGAGAGGCACTGATTTCCCTAGTGAATACCTATAAGGAAGGGTGGATTTGAAAAATAAAAATGAAAGCATGTGGGTTGTTAACCCTGGCCAATATTGTTAGGCTGACTAGCATCTGTTAGAATTTCCTGATGCCAAAAACCGCGGGAGGCTCAGACCCATTGTCCTGGGAGCAGGAAGGGAAAGGAAGAGGGCCGTGGGTTTCCCTGGCCTGGAGAACCCCTCCAGGCAGCAGCTGCCAGCCTGGTGCTCTGGCTCCATGGCGCTTCTTTCTTTTTGCTTGAATCCAAGGGCTGCAGGGGCCTTCAGGCAGGTGTGGGAAGAAGACTGTAAAAGGAGGACAGTTATATCAATGTAGGAATCTTAAAAAATGATACAAATGAACTTATTTACAAAACAGAAACTCACAGACATAGCAAACAAACTCATGGTTACCAAAGGGGAACGCAGAGAGGAGAAAGCTAGGAGTTTTGGACTAAAATGTGCATACTGCTGCTGCTGCTGAGCCGCTCCAGTCGTGTCCGACTCTATGAGACCCCAGAGACGGCAGCCCACCAGGCTCCCCCGTCCCTGGGGTTCTCCAGGCAAGAGCACTGGCGTGGGCTGCCATTTACTACTGTATAAAAAGTAGGAAACAACAGGGGCCCTGCTGCGCGGCGCGAGGACCTTCTCTTGTAATAACATGCAATGGAAAAGAGCCTGAAACATGAATCTAGACGTATACACATCTACGGATGAATCGCTTTGCTATACACCAGAAATTAACACAACATTGTAAATTAACTCTATTTCAATGTAAAAATAAAAGGTTTATTAAGAAAAGACCACAGGCTTTGAGTCAGCAGACCTGAGTTCAGATCTTGCCTCCTTCTCACCACCTGCAAACCCCAGAAAGATGTCTCCATCCCTCTGAACCTTAGGCGTCCCGTTAGTAAAACAGGAGTGAGAACGCAAGGAGGCGCCGCATATCGGCAGCTGTGAGGGCCTGCCGTGCTGGCTCCTGCTCTGTTCCTGCCTCTTAGCCCTCAGTTCTCGGGTGGCTCTGGGAGGTTCTGCTCCATAGCAAGGCTGTGAAGGCTGCTGGCTGACTGTCTTCTCTGGATCTGGAGGCGCTCTGCTTTGCTTTGCTCTGTAGGAGAACATCAAGGCTGGTGATGCGGGCAGGCATCAGTTCAGGCGTCCTCACAAATCAGTGATCACCACCTCGAAACCCCTGAGTGCCTCCATTCAGCTAAGAACCTGACCCCTCCACCTCACCAGGCACAGAAATCGAAGCTCTAACACCTGGTACAGCAGGGTCCCCCAGACACATTGCCAGCTGTACTGGCGGGTCAGTGGTTGAGTCCTACTGGTTGCTCAATTTGTTTCGAATACTATTCCAGAAAGAGGGAACAAGCTATCTGTCCACAGAGCCTCACTGTCACCGCCTTATCTGCAAAAGAAGGCAAGCATCAGCTTCACAAAGGGGGCAGGCTTTGGACAGCCCTGGTCAAGGTCAGGGAGGCAGTGGTTCCCGGGTTTTTGTGCAGTCACTCTAAGCTGTACACACGTGGTCCTTGACCAAATAGCCTTTAATCCACTTGACAAACGAAACTCCCGAGCTCCCTTGGGGTGCCTGGGTCTCCGGTTTCTCTGGAACAAAACTTGCTTTTGTTTCCCAGGTTCTGGTGGTTAATCCCAGATGTGTTTGCTTTAGCTCCGTTTCTTTGCTTCAGTGCCTCATTTGCGCCTGTTGTTTTTACTCCTCCAGATAAGGGTCCCCCGCTCCTGTGCTCTCACCCGGAAAGTCCCATGGATGGAGGAGCCTGGTGGGCTGCAGTCCGTGGGGTTGCGAANGTCACTCTAAGCTGTACACACGTGGTCCTTGACCAAATAGCCTTTAATCCACTTGACAAACGAAACTCCCGAGCTCCCTTGGGGTGCCTGGGTCTCCGGTTTCTCTGGAACAAAACTTGCTTTTGTTTCCCAAGTTCTGGTGGTTAATCCCAGATGTGTTTGCTTTAGCTCCGTTTCTTTGCTTCAGTGCCTCATTTGCGCCTGTTGGTTTTACTCCTCCAGATAAGGGTCCCCCGCTCCAGTGCTCTCACCCGGAAAGTCCCATGGACGGAGGAGCCTGGTGGGCTGTAGTCCGTGGGGTTGCGAAGAGTCGGACACGACTGAGCGACTTCCCTTTCACTTTTCACTTTCATGCATTGGAGAAGGCAATGGCAACCCACTCCAGTGTTCTTGCCTGGAGAATCTCAGGGACGGCAGAGCCTGGTGGGCTGCCGTCCCTGGGGTCGCACAGAGTCGGACACGACTGAGGTGACTTAGCAGCAACAATTGCCTTACAGGGAAAAAACCAGCAACTAATTCACCAGAAATCTTCCTGGCCATGGCTTGTCAGCTTCGAGCACATTCTTCCAACACCTATTCAAGGCTTCCAGGCGGACATGCTCACCGCATTTACATTGCCCCTGGGTGGCCGAGGAGGCTCACGCCTGGGACGCGCCTGCTGCTCTGCCAACGTCTGAGACTCCTCTGCTGGTCTTTTGGCAAATGGCAGTGAATTAATTCATCTTATTGTATTAAAATAGATGGAAATACTCATCTGGCATAAATTAATATATGGACTTTCATCGGCCTCCATCTTTTTGATTTCTGGAGAGCAGAACTTTTTTCTTTCCTTTGTTTTTCTTTGACCAGGCCGTGCAGCATGTGGGATCTTAGTTTCCTGCCCAGGGATCAAACCCGTGCCCCCTGCAGTGGGGGCTGGGAGTCTTAACCCCTGGACAGCCAGTGAAATCCCTGGAGAATGACAATTCATATCACAAGGCCTGACAAGGTCTGACCCCCTAAACCCAGAAGCTAGTTTACCCCTGGTCTGAATGCGTGAACCCAAAATACGGCCTATGTTCATTTGAGTTCATTTTTCTAATGGACGGCATCCTGGCTAATGCAGAAACTGGTCCTCCCGAGGATGGTGGTGCTGCTGGTGGTGGCCAGCTTCCCTGTCGTGCCTGACTCTTTGCGATCCCATGGCCTGCAGCATGCTAGGCCTCCCAGTTCCAAGCGGCAGGGNGTCCTGGGGGTGTGTGTGTGTGTGCGTGTGTGTCGGGTGGGGGCGGGGTGGGATACAGACAGTAAGTCTGGTACAGAAAAGGGACCTGGAGGGAAAGGAGAGGAATGGAAGCTGCAGGTCGTGGTCCAGGGCCAGGTGGGCAGCTCTCACCTCTGCTGCTGCTGAGTCGCTTCAGTCGTGCCCGACTCTGTGCGACCCCTTGGACTGCAGCCCACCAGGCTCCCCCGTCCCTGGGACTCTCCAGGCAAGAACACCAGAGTGGGTTGCCACTTCCTTCTCCCGTGTATGAAANTCTGATACAGAAAAGGGACCTGGAGGGAAAGGAGAGGAATGGAAGCTGCAGGCCGTGGTCCAGGGCCAGGTGGGCAGCTCTCACCTCTGCTGCTGCTGAGTCGCTTCCGTCGTGTCCGACTCTGTGCGACCCCATAGACAGCAGCCCACCAGGCTCCCCCGTCCCTGGGACTCTCCAGGCAAGAACACCGGAGTGGGCTGCCACTTCCTTCTCCCGTGTATGAAAGTAAAAGTGAAGTCGCTCAGTCGTGTCTGACTCTTGGCGACCCCATGGACTGCAGCCCACCAGGCTCCTCCGTCCATGGGATTTTCCAGCAAGAGCACTGGCGTGGGGCGCCATTGCCTTCTCCACACCGCTGTTACCTGTGCGATTATCTTCTGGATGTGAAGGAAGCTTCACAGGTGGGTGGGAGGTTTAAGAGAAGTGAGAGCAATTTGGACAGGCTCTGGAAGGAATGCAGACTGACAGATGGGAGAAAAGTAGTCACCTTGAAGACTGTTGAGTGGCGGCCGCCCTGATCCTGGGTACCCACCTTGTAGCAGCCTCCACTGCGGGCTGTGTGATTCTATGGATGCTGAGCAGCTCATGGGGCAGAGCTGAGGCTTGAGACTTGTAAAGTTGCCCCCCAGGTTTGGCTCCGGTGGGTGCAGCGGAAGGTGAGGTACTGAGGACCTCACTCTGGCTGACGTCTCCCTGGAATCCACCCTCTTTTGTGTGACAAACGGCAAGTCAGAGGAAGTCACACCTCTACCACAGTAGCCCATATTCCCGGAAACAGCAACTTGGAAGACACAGAATGTGGCTGAGGCTGAGTGGGAGTGTGCCTCGAGCACTCTTGTCTGCCTCTATAGGCGCTGTGAAAAATTATCTACAAGAACAACGTCTATTATGGAGACTCCGTTTCAAAGCCTGGTTTCCCAAGGCCGTCTTAGAGAATGGCGTATTCTCTCCCATCATCATGTGCTTAATCCCAAGTATCAGCAGGACTGAATTCCTGCGGGCAAAACAGTATTTTCCATTTCAAAGATGGCTCATCCCAAAACATTAAAAATTAGACCAGTAGTTGTTCACCAGGAACTCCTGAACACTCTTTGCTGTGATTATAGCAAGAAAAGCTTGGTTTGTCTTAAAGTGTTTTATATTTATTCTTTGCCCTCTATCAATTTCCTCAGATGGGAGATCACCCTGGGAGATAAGCAGGCTGGTCCTATTATTTCTATACTTCAGATGGACCTGAGGTGACCCACTTTCATTCTTTATCTGCCCTTTGCTCCACTCCCTGAGACTATAGTCATTTCCCTTCACAGTGTATGAAACTCTGCAATGTACTAGCTAATCACTGGATTCTCCCAATCTCAGTCCTTGTCCTTAAAGTCAGAGCACACAGTCCTTGGAGGGTCCCTCTAGTTCTGAGATGCTGCTGATTACAATAGTTTCTGTTTGACTGATATAATACAGTTTGTTACGGTAAAATATTTTAAAGGCTCACTTGTAAAAATCAACTTGGCGAAAACAATGCATAAACATAAAGATCCAGCAATGTTTTTTGGCAACATCTCTCTCCCATTGGAAGCAGGAATCTATGTTAATTTTCTTAAAAGACAGGCCATCTATCAGTTTAGCAAACAGGACTCCCCTGGGGTTAAGTGAAGGAAAGTTGTAGCTCTGAAAATAAGGTAATCCTGGGTTGAGAGTTGAAAGGGTTCTGTTCTATCAGAAAACTGTAAACAGCCGCTCAACCAATATTCACAAAACAGATGCACCGACGCTCTTCTCCCACGTGCCAGCATTTTACCCACCTTTTCTTAAAGGCCTGTCTGTGAAATTACAGAAAAGAACCCAACTATAGTGAAGACAGGTTTTGAGATCATCAGAAAAAGTGCTTACCTAGCAAGTATAATGGGATTTCACAAGTCTCATAACATGTGACACTGAGGCTACCTCTGAGAGGAAATTAGCAAATGAAAGCCCGCGTGTGTGGAGGTCACCCACCTGCAGAAGGCAGCTGCTTCTCTCCTCTCTCTCCTCCAGAATCCCCAGCTACAGACCACAGGTTGGGAAGGGGCACTCCCAGCAAGGTGAGCGTCCATGCTTGTGGCCCACGGAGCCGCCCCCAGCGTGAAAGCAGATGGAATATTATAGAGACAGGGCTAAGCAGGGCACCGCCGGCACCTCCCAGAGAAGAGGAGGCCTTGGTCACCAGACTCGCGGGGGAGAAGAACGCAACAAGCTGCCGTTACTTGGTGGCACCAGGCATCACCAAAGATCACAGTGTGTGCCTGTTGGCCCTCCGTACGTCTTCTTTGGAAAAGTGCCTACTCAGATCCTCTGCTCATTTTGTAATGATTATTTGGGTTTTGGGAACCGAGTTGCTTGAGATATGTACATGTTTTGAAAATTAATCCTTGCAAGATATATTGTTTGCAAATATCTTCTCCCATTCAGGAGGCTGCCTTTTTGTTTTGTCGATGGTTTCCGCTGTTGAAAAGCTTCCAAAGAATTCACACAGATGGCCAACAGTCATACGAAAAGAGGCTAATCTTTAGGGAAATGCAAATCAAAACAATGAGATACCACCTCATACCTGTCAGAGTGGTCGTCATCATAAAGAAAACAAATAGGAAGCGTTGGTGAGGATGTGCGGAGACGGAAACCTTCTGCACTGTAGATGGGAATGTAAGTTGGTGCAGCCGCCATGGAAAACAGCGCAGAGGTTCCTCAAAAATTAAAACAGAACTATAATGCAGTCCAGCCGTTCTGGTCCCGAGTGTCTACCTGAAGAAAATGAGAGCGCTGACTGAAAAAGATACGCACATCCCCGCGTTCATCGCAGCATCATTCACAGGAGTCAAGACACGGGCGCAATAACGTGTCTATCGATGGAGGAACGGATAAGGAAGGCGTGGCGCACAGGGGATCACCGCTCACCCATAGAAAAGGAGACCCTGCAGCAGAGTGGGTGGGTCCAGAGGGCATTACGCGGAGAGAAAGACCAGCGCTGTGTTATCTCACTCATCAGTGAAGCGTGTGGGAAAGCAAAACAAATGAGCAAAGAAAAGGAAACACACTCATAGACTCAGAGGAAAGACCAGAGGGAGGGGGGGCTTGAGTGAGATAGGCGAAAGCGATTAAGCACAAACTTTCAGTTATAAGATAAATAAATCAGAGGGGTGTAACCCAACATGAGGAATATGGTCAATAGAACTGTTGAGAGCTGTAAGACAGATGGCTACTGGGCTATTGTGGTGATCGTTTTGTAATGTATTTAAATGTTGAATTACTATATTGTACACCCGAGACTAACATAATATTATACATTAAATATACTTCCATAATAAAAAAAGATGACATCACCCTTTACTTGGCACTGGGTTGAACACTTTAGACACATTTCTGATTATTTTTTCAGGCCCATTCTTTGGGATGGAGATCATCATCGCTACTTAATAAATGAGAAAAATAAGGATCAGAAATGTTAAGAAATTTGCCCCAGGTTTGAGGAGGGGCAGAACTTGAGGAGATTAGAGCTTACTTCTGTTACAGCCTCTAGTCTAAATCTCCGTCTGACTCTGCGCTCACCCAGCTCCTTGGGAGGCGTTTTCTGAAAGAAGAGCCTGGCCCACGGATGCAGTGGAGCACGGGAGAGAGTGGAGTTTGCAGACAGCGTGTCTGAGTTCCAATCAGGTGCTCTTTGTCATGGGCTCCTGGATAGCGAGAGGGTCTTCTGTCCGCGTCTGCAGAGTGGGAGAACTCAGAGATCCTGCCAGGAAGCCCCTCACTGGGTGACTAGAGTGCTGCCACAGGGCAGCCTCCTGACATAGGCAGTTCCTTTTCCGTTTTGTGCTAGCCAGTGTGGTGAACGGGCCTTGTCAGGTCAACATTCATCCATGGGCTTCTGGGGAGTCTGGTGCAGCCCTGTGGGTTCACAGACCAGAGCAGGCAATGCTTTCATCCGCAGACCCAGCTTCCTCTGCAGAGCATTACAGCCTAGAACACGGCAGCCCCACCAGGACACTGCTCCCTCTCCGTGCAAGCCAGCTATCCCCGGAGAGTGTCTCCACATTGCCCTTTTCCATTACAGCAAGATTAAATACTGGCACAACACTCCTTGCCTAGAAAGTAAACTTCAAAGGAGAGTCATGGAAATTTTTCCCTCCGGATAGGTGGAGCCTGGGATGGCATGGCGAATGCCCCCCAGAGGTCAGTAGTGGTGTGGGTGGAGGAAGAGACTGGCACATACTTCTGGAACAAGGTGGAGAGCATGTGTGCCCCCTCGCCAAGCATTTATCCTGGCCAGCTGTGCTGGCAGAAGATGGAGCAGTAAGCTTTGCACCCTGATGGGGACAAATGAACCTTCACATGGTTCTTCTGTGACAGGCTGTGATCTGTTGAGACCCAAGGATCAGCCAATCAGTGAAGGTTCTAATGAGTAAAGAGCGTATCAATAAACAACCTTGTAATCAGAATGCTCCTCCCCTATTTGCATAGCACTTTACAGTTTCTACAACCCTTCCAGCGTACATGCTTTAGTTTAAATCTCACGGCAGGCCTGGTGGGCATCGCCATCATTCTCAGTTTACACGACAGCAGCAGCACACCTGTGGTCCCGTGTACAGAGCAGGAACCGCGTGTTAGGCACCGGGCAAGCGCTTTTTTGCTTTTGAATCCCTCGGCACGTATTGCTGAGCCCCTACTCTGCGCCAGGCACTTTCCTGAGGGTTGGGAATAAAGAAATGAACAAACCAGTGAACGTGCCAGCCCTAAAGGAGCTGATGTTCTAGCTGGGGGAGGGACAGACAGTGAAAGACGGGTGTTGAGAGGATCAGTGCTCAGCAGAGGAATGAAGTGGGGAGGGGGAGAGGAGGCAGGTATGAGGATGGGCCTGTGGGCAGATGGTCTGCAGCTGCTCAGGAGAGGACCTCCAGAGAAGGTGACATTTGAGTAAAGATCTAGAGGCGTCTGGGGGTCTGCAAGGAGGGCGAGGCCAGTAGGCATGGATCCTGTGACTGGCCTGCAGGGAAGACAAGCTCAGAGGGGCCAGGGGACCAAGGGTCATGGAGGAGCTGATGGGCCCTGAAGGACTCCAGCCTGACTCTGAGCAGGATGAGAAACCGCTGAAGGTGATCGGGCTTTACTCTTAGCACTTTTACCCCCTTTAATTTTCAGAACTCGGCAGAGTAGGTGCTATTGTAGTCCCCCTTTTAGATGAATGCTTAAGCACAGAGAGGTTAAGTAACTTGCTGGAGAACACACAGTAAACCTTTCGGAATCAGCAGTCCAGCTCTGGTCTGTCTGCCCGCAGAGCGCACGGTCCTAAGCCTTCCTAGGCAACACTGACTTTTCAGCACTGGGAAACCCGTGCCACTCCTTCAAGTGAGTTGCCCAGGATCACACACCCAGGCAGCTGTGCAGTCACTGGACTAGCTGAAATCATTTTTCCCTTGCACCAATATGTCGTATTGTTTATAATTTATCATGTCCATCTTTATGGAAAAAAGCAGGGAACAAACTTGTGAAATATTTTTTAAAGTCGTATGAATCCTAGACTTTCCCTGCTATACCAGGCTCGCCTCTCTCTCATACACACACACACACCCAGAGACGAATAGAAAATGAAGCAAGGACCTTTATAAAAACCACCTGGCAGAGACTGTCGATCGTGAAAAGGTTAGGCAGTGTCCAGTGTCACGTGGGCAAGGACAGCGCTGCCGTGAGATGCCACTTATGGCTGGGGCACCTCTACTTATCCCCACCCTGCCTTGAAGATAACACGAGTAGAAAAGGCCCAGAAAGGCAGGTGGGAAGTGCTGTTAAGTGGCAACTGGACACATGAAATGGCCATAAAGTGCATATGAAAACTGATAAAATCAGAATAAAGTTATAGTTTAGGTTTAGTATGTTACCGTTGTACCAAGGTCGATCTCTTGTTGGTTTGAAAATGTTCCATGGTAATTTAAGATGTTATCATTGGCAAAAGCTGGCTGATGATACACAGGAACTCTCTGTACTGTTTTTGCAAATTCTTGTGAATCTTAAGCTATTTAAAGATAAAAAGATTTTTTTTTAATGGGAATGGGATCCAAAGGCATGTTTGTAGCAGCTTGGTTAGTAAGAGTAAAACCTGGAAGCAACTTAAATAGTGATTTCGTCAACAAGAGACTTGTTACCCTACAGCCAGATGGTAGGATATTGTTATTGCTTAGTTGCAAATTTGTGTCCAACTCATTTGTGACCCCATGGGCTCATTTGTAGCTCACCAGCATCCTCTGTCCATGGGATTTCCCAGGCAAGAATATTGGAGTGGGTTGCCATTTTCTTCTCCAGGGGATCTTCCTGACCCACGGATCGAACTTGAATCTCTATTAGGCAAGTATTAAAGAGAATGGAGCACTAAGAGGAGAGGAAAAAGCAAAATGCAGAACAGTGTGTACAACACGCTATGAATGGTGTTTCAAAACGCAAGTGCACACAGACACGTCTGTATAAACCGTGTCTAGGAAGACAGGTATCTCAGGACTCAGTAACAGCTGGGAGTTCTAACAAGAGAAACTGACAGTCTGGGAGACAAGTGGAAGAGAGGCTTTTTCTTAAAAAAAAAAACGCTTTAAAAAAAAAATCAGATACATGCAATTACCTATTTGAAAGCAAAATGTTCTGAAATGTGATACACCACCCAAAGGGAACCTCGTGACCTTTCTAGTTACTAATCATGCAAAAATACAAGCAGGAGCTGCAGAGTAAATACCTGATAGAGCTAAGACAAAGCTTAAAATCTCTGAATGTCAAAACACCCCATTAAAGGTGAAGACAGAGATGAGGGAATTACTCATTCCTTAGTTCAATCTCCAGAGTCAGTGTTCTAACTTAAAAAAAGTGAGGGAAAAATTCTAACATTTGTGACAGTTGAAGATTCATGTCGTTAATATATTACAAGCCTATTTACTCATCCAAAAGGAAACTATAAATACCATCAAAATAGAAAAGTAGGTAAGAGAACAAGGCAGCAGGCTACCCACCAAAGGAGAAATGCAGCCGGCAAACGGGTATACCAAAAATATCCACTCTGGCCAATCATCAGGGAAAAGTAAATTAAAACAAAGCAACATTTCCCACCTCTCAGGTTGACAAGTAATGAAATAATAATACTTCCAACCCAGAATTTCTACCTCTATGAATATATCCTAAGGAAAGTAGTATAAGTGTGGGGAAATTTTTATCTAAAAAACAGAATTCCTAGGTTGGTGTTCCTAATTTTTAAAAAAAAAAAGTCAGAAACAGCCTGAGTGTTCAACAAAAGGAGGCTGATTAAATAAATGAGAGCCCAGCCATTCTGTGGAGTAAAATGTGGGCATTAAAATAGTTACTGTACAAGATGGTCAGAGCATTGCTGAATGAGAAAAGCAGACTCTGTAACGACATTCTACAGCCTATGTATAGCATATGTACCTGTTCTATCTTGGGAAAAAGCGCTTATGATTTTTGTGTTTCCTTAATGAAAACATACCTGGGGCTTCCTCGGTGGCTCAGACAGTAAAGAATCTGTCTGCAGTGCGGGAGACCCAGGTTTGATCCTCGGGTCAGAAAGATCCCTTAGAGAGGGGGATGGCTACCCATTCAAGTAATCTTGCCTGGAGAATTCCATGGATAGAGGAGCCTGGTGGGTTACAATCCATGGTATCTAGATACATAGATAGGTCCACCCAGAAAGTGCTTAAAGGGACTCTTCCAAAATGCTGACATTAGCTCTCTGCAGACAGGACAACCACAGAATTTCTTTTAAAAATTTCACAGGATTTATTTTGCTTACCTCCATGTTCTCTTTGTTTCTACACTGTATGCGTGTATGTGTATAAAAATCTAAAATAAAGGAGTAAATGAGGTCCCTCCAGTCTATGAAACTGAAATAGGATCAAACAGTGAAGGTTTGTCAGGCAGGTTTGGACAGAGCTGCCTGCGGTGCCATCCGAGGACTGTTCATTTTCGTGCTCCTTCCTCTCCGCTCCCTGTGGACAGCCCCCATACCTGCTCACAAAGTCCCTTCCCCATCAGAAGCCCCAGCTCAGCTCCTCTGGACACAGACGGGCACTGCCTTCCTCGTAGCACCTGGTGAATAGCCGGTGAGCACTTCCTAGCTATGGCCCTGGCTGACGACGTCAGGATCTTTTTCCTTCGCTGGAACACCTGGGTGCCTGCTCTGAGCCAGGGAGGAACATGGACAGGAATCAGTTATGAGCTCTAACTGGTCACAGAGCTCTTAGTGGCATGCACCAAGCCTGCTCCAGGCTGTGAGTAGGAAAGAAATTTATTAAAGATGTCAGGCGGCTCATAGGCTTTCTGGAAGCCCAGAGACACAGGCTCGGCTGCCACGAGGCCAGGTGGACTCCCAAACCTCACTGCTCCAGCGAGACGCCACTGCCTCTGTTCACGGTCACAGCCGCTCCAGCCCTTGGCGCTGCCCTCTGGACACCTCACCCTCGGAGCGGCAGCCGCCACTGGCATCTTTCCTGGCGGCCTCTGCACGGTGGCAGCTCCCACGTGTCCTTTAAAGGGGGTCCTGCTCAGCGGGTCTGATTGTGGAGCTGAAGTCACACACCTGTGACAAGAATTCTAGGATGGCAAGTCCTAGATGCCACTTAGGTGTGACGGGACTCACGTTGTGTGAGATTCTTCAAACTTGTTTAAAAAGAAGCCAAAGGGCCGCGAACCACGACCAATGCCCCTGACTTTCAGGAACTTCGGGGCCGCAGCGGGCAGTTTAAACACAGGAGAAGGCCGCAGAAGTGTGCAGGGGCCTGCGGGGTCCCTGGTGAGAAGGGCGGCAGCCCCTCAAGGGAAAGGGAGGGCTCCCCCAAGCGGTGTTGGGGGGTAAGACCTATTCTAGGGGAGGTAGAGGCAGGCTCTGGAAAAGATTACCATGGCCAGCTCTGAAGAGCTCCAAGAGCCAGATGAGTAAGAGGTGAACCTCTGTGGGCAGAGGGGACCCAGGGTGAAATTTTAGGCTCTGGGGCAGGCTGTAGCGGGACATTTGGGGATACAGTGGTGGTATGGGTTGAATTGTGTTACTCCCAAATTCATATGTTGAAATCCTAAGCCCTAGTACCTGGGAGAAGGCAGTGGCACCCCACGCCAGTGCTCTTGCCTGGCAGATCCCATGGATGGAGGAGCCTGGTGGGCTGCAGTCCACGGGATCGCTAAGAGTCAAACACGACTGAGCGACTTCACTTTCACTTTTCACTTTCACGCATTGGAGAAGGAAATGGCAACCCGCTCCAGTGTTCTTGCCTGGAGAATCCCAGGGACGGGGGAGCCTGGTGGGCTGCCATCTGTGGGGTCGCACAGAGTCAGACACGACTGAAGCAACTTAGCAGCAGCAGCAGTACCTCAGGAAATGACTGTATTCAAGATAGGGCCTTTAAAGAGGTAAAGTGAAGTCATTATTAGACTGTACCATAATCCAATCTGACTGGTGTCCTCCTAAGAAAAGAAGATTAGGACACCGATGTGCTTAGAGGAAAGACCACAGCAAGAAGATAGGCAGCTACAAGCCCAAGAGAGAGAATTCAGTAGAAATCAACCCTGCTAACAGCCTTGATCTCAGCCTTCTAGCCTCCAGAGTTGTGGGAAAGTAAATGTCTGCTGTGTAAGCCACCCAGTCTGAAGTGTTTGTTATGGCAGCCCGAGTAAGCTAGTAAAATGCTAAGTTCCTCAAATACACCAGAAGGTTCTGTTTGATGCCACTCCCCAAAGGCCATCCTGGTCATGCAGGGCTTTTCAGAAGAGCGTGGTTGAACAAAGAGAAGGAAAGCTGGCCTGATGTAGTCAGGAGCGACGACTTCAGATTGAAGAAGGCTTTCAGAAAGTCTGGGTTGTTCAGGGAACCCTGGCTACAAGGGTGCTGTGTTCTCAAGCCATGGGGGTGGCTTGGGGCATTTCTGTTGTCTCACAATACAGGAAGCCTGCTGGGCTGACCGCTGAACTGTTCTCACGGCCTTCTGGAAGCCCGTCTTCTACACCTGACTCTGTAAGTCTTCGTTTCTTTTGTGTGAGATCAAAAAAGATGCATGCCCTGTGCCTAACCACCCACTCAGCACAAGGGAAGGCTCAGGAAAGGAGAGCTCTCTCCCTCTGCTCTTTCATGTCAGAGGCAAATGCGTATTGGGGTGGGAACAGCAAGGGTAAACATATGACTGGGGTGGAGACCTGATTTAGGAGCGACTCATAAATCATCTGAAACGACACTTTCCTGTTGATAGTCAAGCCTCTGTAAACACTGAATGTGACCTTGGCGTGTTATCTTTTCTAACGATGCCAAACATGTGGTTGCCGTCTCTGATATAAGTCCAGTGTGGCTTTCCCAGGATGCACATCCCTGCAAGGACTCCTGCTCATCACAATGGTGGGTAACTGGGTTTCATACAGAAAAGGAAAGAAAAATAAGATATGTATAGTCCTTATTTTCATAAACTGTGATGGATGTTTCTACTGGGTACTATTCCGGGTAAATGTGACCTGGTCATGAATCTTCTGTACTTGAAATACAATGTGTAGGAGGGTGAGCATCTGGGAGCTTGGGAACATCTTTGTGAATTTAGCATTATTTCTGTTCTCTAAGCTGTTATTTCTTCCAGTAATTTTGGGATTAGATTGGGTTTCATATATGTCTCTCATTCCTTGGCTCTGAGTGAGTGATTTGTGAAATTAAATATAACTTCAGAGCTACAGTACTGTGTCATTTTACAGGAAACTGAACCTGGGGAAGGCAAGAAGCTGCCTCAGGGATTTCACCAGGAGCCTGTGGGGCAGCTGAGCCCCTCTCTCTAGGCCAGTGGTCCCTAAACTGTGCGGTGGAGTCACCTGGGGGTCAGTGAAAAATATGGATACCTGACTCCCATCCCAGATATTCTGATTTAATTGGTCTGCAGTGAGGCCTGCCTGAGTTTCAGGGTTTTTAAGCTGCCCAGGTGATTTTTATGTTCTGCGAAATTTGGGGACAATGCCCTGGGCCCTTTTCATTGTTTCATGCTGTATTAAGAAAGACATGTGCATCAAAATCTGTAAAAACCCACCCAGATCCTTCTCTGTCTTTAATTTAAACTGATCTTTTTCAAAGTATCCTTTCGTAGAATGAGTATAAAGGAATGGAGGGGGCTGCTCTCAGGGTGAATGGGCAGTGGAAGGAAGTGCCCCCACCCCGGCAGGCGTAGGAGGTGAGGCTGGAGAGCATCACCCCCAGGCCACGCCTCAGAAACTGTCTTGAGACAGAGCTGGAAATAGTATAGAAATGGTGGGTTCCTCCCAATTCCACTCAGAGTGGAATTCCCCCTCGTCTAGCTTCAGAGTGAACTTAACTCTATAATCTACAGCCCTGGCAGGGCCCCTGCCCAGCCCAAGACTCCCTCTGAAGACGCCTGACTCTTGATCACACCGGACAAGGCTCTCCAAGGCGCAGCGACTTAGCTCAAAGGACACGGTTTCTAGGAGCACCACCCGCCCGCTTCACCTCAAGGCTGGGCGCAGAGCCCCACCATCTAGAAACTGTAACAGATGCCAACTTTATCTCTGCGCTGGCTCCCGTGCCTGCGGGTGCCAGGGGCCGTGTTCACTGAGGACAGG
>SJYB01005172.1:0-10463 GCA_006408585.1 Antidorcas marsupialis
GGCCGTAGCAGCGGGCGCGCGGCCTGCCGGGAGAGGGCGCGCCTCCGCCCCGGCGCTGCCTTCCGGCGCTGTGGCCCCAGAGGAGGCGGCGCCGGCGGGAGGCCTCCCGGGGGCCGCGGCTGGAGCAGGCTGGGGGCGGGCGCGGCTGCTTCAGAGAAAGGGGGCGCCTTCCTCTCGGGGCCCCGTGGCCTCTCTCTCTAGCCCGCGTCTCAGACGTGCGCTCGTCGGCACCCTGTTCGGTTTTTCAGCAGCGGTACCAGTGAGACGCGGAGAGGTGGCAGGGAGAAGCGCGCTCTTCCCAAGCCGCGGCTTCCCTGAGGCATTTCTTCGGAGCGGGCTCTGCCTCTCCAAGGACGAGAGGCCACGCGGGCAGAGCGGCGCGGACGCGCCCCCGTGGGGCGGCTGTGGCTCCTCTGGGAAGTGGGCTCGCTGCGGGGCGGGAGGCCGCGCGCACGGGCTCGCCGAGGAGCCGCCCTCACTCTTCGGGAGAAGCGCGGGCCAGTCCCCTTCCGGAAGGAGGGCCGGCGGCGCGGCCGGGACGCTCGGCGGAGTGGCGGGAGAGCGGGCCGTTCGGTGTCGCCCTCGAGCCCAGCACCTCCACCCGTTTCCGATTGGTTGGCGCGGTTGCTGGAGTGAGCGGCGCCCGCCGAGCCCCGGTGTCGGCGCGCCCACCAGCGGGAGCAGGAGCCCTGGAAGCGGAGGGAAGGGCCACACCTGCTCCTGCTTGCTGTTGCTGCAGTCGACTCTTGCAACTGACTGGTCACTTTGGTTTCACGTGGACACAGAACAGGAGATGTGCAGTGCGGTCACAGCTGAGTCTCGGCTGTCATGTACAATTGCCTTGTTATTTTAAGCATGGCCGTTTCTGGAGTTTATTCCTTTCTCTCTATCTCGATCATTTTGCTCCAAGGTGTTTCTCCACCACTCGGTCGCCCTTGGGCAACTCTCAGTCGACTGTGCCCGGAAAACCTCTGCTGAGGTTCCAGCTGTGCCTTTGCTGGAGCCGACAGACGTCANCCTGCTTGCTGTTGCTGCAGTCGACTCTTGCAACTGACTGGTCACTTTGGTTTCACGTGGACACAGAACAGGAGATGTGCAGTGCGGTTAAAGCTGAGTCTCGGCTGTCATGTACAATTGCCTTGTTATTTTAAGAATGGCCGTTTCTGGAGTTTATTCCTTTCTCTCTATCTCGATCATTTTGCTCCAAGGTGTTTCTCCACCACTCGGTCGCCCTTGGGCAACTCTCAGTCGACTGTGCCCGGAAAACCTCTGCTGAGGTTCCAGCTGTGCCTTTGCTGGAGCCGACAGACGTCAGGGTTGAGGGAGGTCAGGGAGGGGCATGACCTCCAGTTCATCCTGGAGCTGGATCGGGGCAACCAGGGGCGGCTACCCCATCCCCATCCTGGAAGTCTACACCCTGCCCACTGATGCTGTTAGAGGCCGTGGCCCTGAGATAGGAAGGTGGTGTTAGACCATCACTGTCCCCACGCAGATGCTGTTAGAGGCCGTGGCCCTGTGATAGGGAGGTGGTGTTAGACCATCACTGTCCCCACGCAAACGCTGTTAGAGGCCGTGGCCCTGCGATAGGGAGGTGGTGTTAGACCATCACTGTCCCCACGCAGATGCTGTTAGAGGGCGTGGCCCTGAGATAGGAAGGTGGTGTTAGACCATCACTGTCCCCACGCAGATGCTGTTAGAGGGCGTGGCCCTGCGATAGGGAGGCGGTGTTAGACCGTCTGGATTACATGCCTGGCTGTGCTCAGTTGCTCAGTCGTGTCCGACTCTTTGTGACCCCGTGGACTGTAGCCCACCAGGCTCCTCTGTCCATGGGATCCTCCAGGCCAGAATACTAGAGTGGGTAGCCATGCCCTCCTCCAGGGAATCTTCCCGACCCAGAGATCGAACTCGCATCTCCTGGGTCTCCTGCATTGCAGGTGGATTCCTTCCCACTGAGTCAACTGGGAAGTCCCACTGTGTGCCTGGATTGTACCAACTTAAGATTCTGGCAGGCACATGCAGAGATATGCTGTCTTCCAGATCCCAGGACAGACTTCATGTGTAAGTTGCCTTTTTTGTTAGAACTACCCATCCCCAGTGGATTTCTCTTTCTTCTGTCCCTCCCTGCCCTCTGCGTTCAGGGGCCAGTTTGCAAACCAGTGGGAAGATATGTTCAGGGCCTTAATATTTTAAACACAAGTGTAATGTGATAAAACAATGGATTGAAAATGAAGAATGGAATGCAATCACTGACATAAGCCATGGTACACAGGGCTGTGATGTGGATAAATATGTCTTGAGTAACTTGTGTCATTTTTTTAGTTATAGGCTGTTGGAACAAAGGATCTCAGGGAGGCTGTTTTAATTTCCTGCTCCTAGCCTCCAGTATTAAGAATGATGAGTCTAAGTGGAAAGCCCTGATTAATTTAGTGAGTTGTATCTGAGGCGTCCCTGTCACGAAAGAGAGCGTGTTTTAGTCCGCCAATGTTTTCTTAGACAGTACTGCTCATTGAGTCTCCACATTTATCTACCAGCAGATACTTTTGTGTGAGCGTACCACGTACCAGGCACCAATAAGAATATTGGGCTAGCATTCTACTGTTAAGCTTACAACTGCATTGGGACATATTATTTTCTTATTTAGAACAGTGGTTCTTAGTATGGAATAATACTTGGAAATTGAGTTGAAAAATAAGTGCAATTTCTATGTCTGTTTCCATATAAATAGCTCAATGATTTTTTTTTTTGACCAGTTTGAGAGAACACGTCTAGGGTGGATAATTTTTAAAATAGTCTGAGTAATATAAAGACGAGTTGTTGTGAGTGTGGGTATTTTGGAAGGTTCCTCAATGAAGTTCTTATCCTTCAGAGTAGCTAAAACCAAGATAGAGGCTTATGTGTCTTCTGGTCAGAAAAGGCCTGCCACGCTTATTAAATGACTGCAGAGAAGAAAAATCACTCAAATTAATTTGAGGAGACTCACCTAAGTATTGGCTCCCAGATTCAAAAACTGATTGATGAGCTGCTTCTATGCACAGCTCTGTAAATTTGCTCCAGGCTAAATGGCAGCAGGAATGTTTTTACTTAATTGTTGTTGTTTAGCTGCTAAGTCCTGTCCGACTCTTTTTCCACCCCATGGACTATAGCCAACCAGGCTCTTCTGTCCATGGGATTTCCAGGCAAGAACACCGAAGCAGGTGGCTGTTTCCTTCTCCAGGGGATCTTCCTGACCCAGGGATCACGCTTAATCTCTGCTGATGGCGGGCGGACTCTTCACCACTGAGCCTCTAGGGAAGCCTTTGCTTATTTATGTTGTTGCTATTTAGTCACTAAGTCATGTCTGACTCTGTGACCCCGTGGGCTGTAGCCTGCCAGGCTCCTCTGTCCATGGGCTTTCTCAGACAAGAATACTGGACTGGGTTACCATATCCTTCTCCAGGGGATCTTCCTGACCCAGGGATCAAACCCAGGTCTCCTGCGTTGACACGGGGCTCCGTGACTCATGTCGTAGCTCTCCCAAGGAGTAGCAGGAGGCTAGCCAGTACGGTGAAAATGAAACACTACGTCTGCAGGCGATTTACCTTTGTTATTACAAAGCAGTGGCAGTCACTTTGTTGCGACAGTGTCTTAGCGTGCTCTCTTGAGCGCAGGGATNCTCCGTGACTCATGTCGTAGCTCTCCCAAGGAGTAGCAGGAGGCTAGCCAGTACGGTGAAAATGAAACACTACGTCTGCAGGCGATTTACCTTTGCTATTATAAAGCAGTGGCAGTCACTTTGTTGCGACAGTGTCTTGGTGTGCTCTCTTGAGCGCAGGGATGGGTCGCCGCCTGCCTTGGGAACCTGAAGCCCTTGGGTGCCCTTCAGAAAGCGCCTCCTGTGCACTTCATATGTTCTTCGTGGGCCATGTGGCTGAGGGCGGGCTGAGAGCGACTGTCCTGGTCCCTCCCTCCTGGAAGTGAGGTCCTGGGAGGGCGCACAGTGTTGCTGTCTCAGTGGGACCTCGTTGGAAATACAGAATCATGGGCTCTTCTCTGGCCCACTGAGTCAGAGTCTGCATTTTAGCAGGACCTACCGGCGGATCCAAGCACACGCCACACGTGACGGTTCACGAAGCACTTGTCTATGAGGCCTTTGATGTTTTCTACATTTTTTCTTTTGTCAATTTTTCAATGCAGTTGTTTTTCTTTTACAAAGTAGCTCCTCCCCTCCCCCACTCAAAACAATGCAAATGGTTTTTGAAGCAGAAACCATTTAGACCTTAAATGGGAAAGCAAGGGAGAAAGTGGTTGCATTTGGAAGTCAGTGTTGGATAACAGTTTTTGAAAATCTGAAATTTATCCATTTTAGAAGTCTAAACACAGTCCTGGCCCCAGCGATCATAATTCAAACAGAGTACTTCATCTCTTTACCTGCATTCTATGGAAAGAGATGTGTGTTTTTAAATGCAGTGTGCATAGCTCTGTTAATGCAAGCGCTACTGCAAAAGCACTTTGTTCCTAATGCGTCCTTAAGTGAAGTTGTGCATTCTTAATTTTCCACTCAAGTAATTTAGAAACCATTAGTTAAAGTGGAACTCTAAGATAAAGTAGAATCCTTGTAAGTTTAGATGGTTTCCTCTGAAGATTGCTCTTATAATTGTCAGAGAAAGATAAATTCTTAATTGCATTTCATTACATCTGGGTAGTGGATACATGTTTGCTTTCCAGATACCTGTCTGGCAAAAGCGGAGGAGGACCGGAGATGAAGCGGTGTGACAGCATCGAGCTAACAGACGCCAGAGCCTCTCCCCGTCCAGCTGGCCACTCTGAATCACCATTCATCAGGACAGAAGCATTCCCCCCGTCTAGCTGCACCTCCTTTTTCCAGCAGTCGAGTCAAAATCGGTGTTTCTCCTTTCTTCCTGTTTCTCCTATAGTTTACTACGTGCTAGACAAGCGAACGGTTGTTGCTCTTGAAGGGTAGAGATTTCTGTTGTCGCCTTCTGAAACTGGCAGTCATGGACGGTGTTGGCTTCACAGACAGAAGCAGGTGCCTGCCCTTCCTTTGTTTCTCTCCTCAAAGTGTGGTTCTGCCTCTGGCTCTTTTTAAATCTCATTACAAAATCTTCTTCTCTTGTGCCTGGTTTGATTTTTCTTTTAAGTTAGAGGTCTTCTAGAGAAAGTCTTTGAACTACAATCAGATCCAAATTTCAAAAGTAAAGAGATATATTTTACTGATCTTAAGAAAGGAATTATGTTCACAAATACTAATATTTGCCCAGGGCCCTTTCCAAAATGAAAGATTTGCCCATGTAGATCAGTCTACGTGGATGTTGTGCGGCTGTAAGTTAATACTAAGAAAACACTTCCTAATATATAGGTCCTATGTAGGCTTCTCTTATTAGCATCTGACTTCTTTCTTGTCTTTTTCAAGGTCATAGAAAGTGTTAGAAATTTGAGTTAGAAATTTTGCCATAGTTTCTAGTTTGAGGATTTTGAAGGAAGGCTAGCATGTATGATTTTTCTGATTATATATATAATGTATCTTAATACTAGACAGTTATAGCAAATAAAATTCAGAGACTTTCAAAAATACAAATGAGGGGGAGGTTTCTACTATGAGCAATATTTTTCTGATGAATCTGTGATCTCTTGGGAAAGGAAATGGAGGTTAGAAGAATCTACTGAAAGTCTCCAGGTTAAAGTATTGTTAACTTTGGACGGATCTGGGACAGACTGAGCTCCTGACCAGAGTTATGAATGTATTACTGTTTCTTTTCCCTAGGCAAAAGAACTACACTTTCATTGGATTGCCAAGGAGTCTATATTAAAACACACACACACACACACACACACACACACACACACACAAGATTTACCGCTTGAATCATTCACAACTCATAAATCCCTGCTCCTCCTTTTCTTTGAATTATTTTAACCTGGTTTCCATTTCCTGATTTCATTGTCTGCTCCATCCTTAGCAATACCTGCTTGATGTATATGGATTTGTGCTTCCAAGAGAGGAGCGTCCTCCTTCATGGGTTTTGTGAGTCGCTGGTCACTGTGAGCTTTGTGTGTTCTCTGTCAGTGCATGTGTGTGACTGTAGGCCTGTTCACACCTGTGCATATGTGAATGGGCGCTCACGGCAGCGCTGGTGGTAGAGAGCCTGCCTACCGACGCAGGAGATGCTAGAGGCATGGGACTGACCCCTGGGTCGGGAAGGTCCCCTGGAGTAGGGAATGGCACCCCACTCCAGTATTCTCATGGATGGAGGAGCCTGGCGGTCTGCAGTCCATGGAGGCACAAAGAGTCGGGCACGACTGAGCACACTTACTGTGCATATATGTGTTGAATACTACACACGTGCATGTCTGTAATACACACATGCGCACACGTATGTGTGCGTGCTAAGTCACTTCAGTCGTGTCCAACTCTTTGCGACCCTGTGGACTGTACCCCGCCAGGCTCCACTGTCTGTGGGATTCTCTAGGCAAGAATACTGGAGTGGGTTGCCATGCCCTCCTCTAGGGGATCTTCCCGACCCAGGGATTGAACCAGAGTCTCTTAGGTCTCCTGCATCAGTAGGCAGGTTCTTTATCACTGGTGCCACCTGGGAGGCCCCCAAACACATAGATATATGCATGTACATAGACACGTGTTCACATGGATGCCTTTGTATATTTAAGCATGTATGTGTACATTTTAATGCATATTTATATAAAATATATACGTATATGCATACATGTCTATGTATGTGAATATGCGTGTAGGTGTTTATGTACCTATGTTTGCATACATCTGTATAGGTGAGTATGAATATTCAGGCATGTACATGCACATGTATGGTGTGTGTACCCATGCACGTGCCCATGTCTGTGTGTGCACGTGTGCAGATGTCTGTATACACGTGTGTGTGTGCTCACACATGCGGTATGGGGCTTGCCAGATGGACGCCATGGTAAGAATCCGCCTGCCAATGCAGGAGGTGTGGGAGACTCGGCTTCAGCCAGTCCCTGGTTCAGGAAGATCCCCTGGAGAAGGAAATGGCAACCTGCCTGTGGGGAGAGAGTAAATTAGCCCAGGTGGCATGTTCAGGCTTTCTCACCCCACGTTTTATAAATAAGGACTGTGTAACAGCTGAGAGGTCAGGGGCAGTGGCTGGGAGGAACAGCCCCACGTCCAAGGAGTGGCGGCTGCATGGGCGCAAGAGGGCCGAGAGGAGCTACTCCACGTTCAAGGTCAGGAGGGGCGGGGGTGAGGAGATACCCCTCGTCCAAGGTAAGGAGCAGCGGCTGCGCTTTGCTTGAGCAGCCATGAAGAGATACGCCATGCCCAAGGTAAGAGAAACCCAAGTAAGATGGTAGGTGTTGCGAGAGGGCATCAGAGGGCAGACAGACTGAAACTGTAATCACAGAAAACTAGTCAATCTGATCGCACGGACCACAGTCTTGTCTAACTCAGAGAAACTAAGCCATGCCCATGGGGCCACCCAAGACAGGCGGGTCATGGTGGAGAGGTCTGACAGAATGTAGTCCACTGGAGAAGGGAATGGCAAACCACTTCAGTATTTTTGCCTTGAGAACCCCATGAACAGTATGATTCCTGGAGCTGGTGATGAACAGGGAGGCCTGGCATGCTGCAGTTCATGGGGTCACAAAGAGTCGGACACGACTGAGCAACACCTGAACTGAACTGAACAGCTGAGATCACTTACAGCGCTGGGCATGTGCTCCCGAGGTCCCTGCTTGGCCAGGGGCTACTTTGTGCTGTAGCCGTCCACGAGCTCACCTGAAAGGCCCTGGCCTCCCCTCTGTGCCCGGCGGGTCCCTGGGGTCAGCCGGAGCAGAGAGGATGCAGCACACTGCTGCCCCCGCTGGGAGGGGAGACAAGGGTGCGGCTCCAGAGGGCCCCCCAGCTCCGAGTGCGCCGCGCCCGCCCTGGGGTCAGGGACAGCATGCAGGGTCAGCACCACAGCACTCCAGTGTGCCTGCCTGGAAAATCCTGTGGACGGGGGCAGGCTGCCGCCTGTGGAGTCACAGCGGCAGGCACGGCTGAGTGAGCAACACACGCGCACACACATGCAATCCATAGATCTGTGTCTCTGCATTCGCGGGTGTGGATGTGCGTATTCATCTGTCAAGACTTAAGACAGAGCCCTGTGGTTGTGCACTGAGCATCAGAATGAGCTTCAGGAGCTGAAGCAGGGGAGCTGTGGCAGGCAGCATGGCCAGCAGCCGAGTCGGGGAGCGCCAGGTGGGGGAAAGTTTGCTCAGTTCCGCCCAGCAGTTGGTGGCTTCCCTAAGATCAAGATTTCCTGGAGAACCCAGTTCAGTGGGTTGCGGTGAAGTGACATTTTCCTCGGTGCTGTAAATCATAAACAGCCAGCTGTTCTCATGTTGAATGGCAGCCTGAGACCAGGGCCCAGTTACCGGTGTCCGTCTTGCTCCAGCCAAGACCTGCTGCGAGTAGGGAGGGACGGGATCAGCGATGGTTTCCGTTACCTGATCAATTTTTGTTGCTGGAGCATGATGTTCTATTTCCCTTGCCCAGACACTCTCATTACTCAGAAACTCTGAGGAGACATGCTTTTCAGCAGCTGTGAAATGTGCTGCTGCTTCTATGGCAAGCAGACAGGTGAGGCCGTCAGAGCCCTCCTTCCCACCAGCTGGCTCCTAGATGCTGATGAGAGACAGGTCACTTGTTGGCACTGCTCTTCCTAACTCTCATTTTTTCCCTAATTCTTACTTTTTTTGAATTTGAAAATAAATGTTTTATTTTTAACATCATACATGGGAAGACCCCCTGGAGAAGGCATGGCAACCCACTCCAGTGTTCTTCCCTGGAGAATCTCATGGACAGAGGAGCCTGGCGGGCTACGTCCATGGGATCGCAAAGAACTGGACACGACTGAGTGACTGAGCACGCAAGAATAATAATACTTGCCTCTCAGAGACATTGTGAAGATCAAATGAGATGAAGTACCCTAAAACATCTTATCAAACATCCAACTTAGGTCCCTGTTGCTGTTATCGTTACTGCCCCCACTTATTGCTGTTACGGTAGAACATGAGTTAGCAGCAGTCCCCAAAATAGATAGAAACTGTTCCCCACAAATAATTAAGGACTTTTAGCTCTTGGAAGTTATTTTATTGATTCATTCCAGACTCGCAGCTAATTCAAGGTCCACTGTGCTTTGCTTATAAACATTTGGCTACCAGATGTTGCCTATCTTACGTGTGTAAGTATTCTTTTTTTCAGACAGAGATGGATTTGTGGGTGTTAACTGTACTCTAAGTTGAAAAATAAAAGCCTACATCAGAATAAGTGCGTCAGGCTATTTACATCTCATTACTATAACCTTGGGTGCACACTCAAGTGAAAGAATATATCAGGAGTCGATATGCTTATCAGTCAAGCTATTGGCACCTCTAAAAAAAATTAATGTTGGTGTAATTAGATTTAAAGGTACTGCAAAATGTTTTCTCCAGCCACAAAATAATAGGATAATCTCACAGTACAGGAGACAAATTGCTAACATCCTTATTGCAACCTAATCATTTCACATCACAGCATAGGAAGGATGGTTCCTCTAACTTTCAGAAGGTTTTGTAGATGATGACTTTGATTTCTGGTAGTAATGAATCTTTATAGAATTATATAGGGTGCCTAAGAAATGGATTTTTTTCAAAGATGCCAGATCTGAACTGATGAGAAATGTCCAAATGAGTGTACTTTTAAGCAAAACTGAGTTGGATGTGTAAGTTGTATGCCGAAGTACATGCGATCAGATATGAATTCAGGACGTAGAGGAAAACATCATGCGTTGTTTAATTGCTTCCAGTGCTCCTTTGAGTCCTTGATAAGAGCGTCTGATAACTGCTCAAAACCATTTTATCCAACTCTTCAGGGCAGCTGGTCTATGATGAGGCAGAAAGAGGCCCTCCTTTTAGTTTCTCCTGACTTAATCGATTAAGTATGTTAATTACTCTACTTAAATTTTTCTCATGGTGTTGGTTGTTTGTTAAGGTGGATCCTTCTGGCAATTGATGAAAAATAGCTTCCTGCTAAGCCAGCATAATGAGTATTGACGTTCTTGGCGTTTACAGCCAATAGAAATCGCATTTTCAAGTCTCCATTTCCAAGGTGCTTGCTTAATAAATAACTTCTCCAACTGTCTGCACTGTGGGGACACACGCTCTCAAAGACTGGAGTGAATAAAGCGTAAAAGTTATTTGTGGATTAACGTCAGCATCTATTAAGAGCAAGTATGAGGTTAGAAGTTTGAATCTCCAGGGCAGAATGGCAAGGGGAAGCTGGGCCGGGTGTCTGGAGACGCAAGCAGGGCAGACTCGGCTTCATTAACTGGAAATCTCTGCCCTGCTGTGTCTCTGCATTAGAGGAATGTTACTGCGTTAAGTGCGGCCAGCAGTCCGGATGAAGATGCTAATTGAAAGAGGGACTTTCAGCACGTTTCCACTTCCTCTAT
>SJYB01005172.1:10776-31150 GCA_006408585.1 Antidorcas marsupialis
CTATACCCCCCCCCCCCCCCCCGCAGGCCTGAAAAAGGTGATAGCAGGAAGAGGAGGCTATTTTTTCCTGTGTCTCTTATGTAAACGTTGTCTTTTGGTAATACACATCTTTAAAAAATGAGAAGGAAAGAAAGCCCTTTAAAACACTTAAAAAATTAAATGGCACTTTCCCAAGGAATATTATAAGTTTCAGTCTCCAGACTTTGAAGCTCTCTTATGGGGCATTTTTCTACAAAGATCTTCAAATAACTCCCCTCTGAAAAGCTGTCTCTCCTTGACAGTTCTAGTTTACCAATCCATGATTACTTGTCATGTCTTGTTTTCAGTGTTTACGTGTAAAATGATAACCCCCTTTTTCCCTTCTTACAGCTCTCAATCTGAAAGGAAGTCTTTATGATGAGGTTCTGCCCACACTTCCTGTCTTCTAGGATCTCACAGAACTGGAGAACCTCTGTGGATCTTGGATGTCACCTTTGCCAAGCCTCACGTATCCCAGGTAGGGAAACTGAAGTGCGTTTCAGGTCAGTTCCCTCAGCTTACTCGTGCCTGCTGAGTGGTCATGCCAAGTTTAGGACTCAGGTGAACTGCCCTGCTCAGAGCCCCCACAGAGCTGACGGTCTCTTTTCCTAGTTTCAGGAGATGGAGACAGCAGTCTCTGGGCGCTTGCCGGGGCTGTGGTTCACCAATGTTTACTTTCCCTCAATTGTTCTGAAAATCCACTATGGCCAGATGAAGAGTTTCACTTTATGAAATACTGCAGCATCTTAGGTCCTTTGCTTTGGCTTTTTGCATATTGCTGTTTTTCTGTATTCACGATGAAGTGTACTTTTGTTCAAGAGGAAAAGCAGCCATTGTATCCACTTTTTCCCTTTCTGTGTGGGAAGATTTGGTGTGTGAATACTGTTCGAAGTCAACATCAGCCTTGCGGTAGGAGAGCCACCTCCTTGCAGCCTCAGCCTCCTGTAGGGAGTAAAAGATGTTGCGCTTGTTATAGACTCTGAACAGGGGTCCCCAGCTTGCAGGGTCTAATGCCTGAGGATCTTAGGTGGAGCTGATGTAACAATAATAACAGAAATAAAATGCACAACAAATGTAATGTACGTGAAAGCAAAGTCGTTCAGTCATGTCAGACTCTTTGCAACCCCATGGATGGTAGCCGGCCGGGCTCCTCCCATGGGCTTTTCCAGGCAAGAAGGCTGGAGTGGGTTGCCATTTCCTTCTCCAGGGGATCTTCCCCACCCAGGGATTGAACCCAGGTCTTCCGCACTTCAGGCAGATTCCTTACCATCTGAGCCACCAGGGCATCCTGAAACCACTCCCTGCCTCTCTAACCCACCCTCCGGTCTGTGAAAAAATTGTCTTCCACAAAACCGGTCCCTGCTGCCAAAAAGTTTGGAGACCACTGCTCGGAACTGGTTGAGGTCATCTGAATAGACTCGCCTGAGTTATGACGGTGAGATTATTGCCGTATCAACACAGGGTTTTAGAATTTCAGTGGAGTTTATTCTGTCAGCTCTTTCTTTTGGCAGATGAAGAATCAATGGTTGTATTTGTCAGTGCTTTTTATTGGTTGCAGTTGATAGACATTTAGATCAAATCTGAATGTATATCTTAAACTGGCTAAAACTCAAAGGAAGGAGCCTAAGAGCTGTACTGGCTCTCGTAAGTTTAGGTGATAGACTGATGGACTCAGGGGCTCAGGTGATGCCATCGGTCTCCTCCTCTCTGTCTTCTCCCCTCCCCTCGGTTCTCCTCTCGCTCTCCTTATTGCCAGCTTACATTCATCTTTACTCTCTCTGGTTGTTGTTCAGCCACTAAGTCATGTCTGGCGCTTTGCAGCCCCATGGACTGCAGCATGCCAGGCTTCCTGTCCTTCACTATCTCATGTCCTTTGAGTCGGTGATGCCATCCAACCACCTCATCCTCTGTTGTCCCCTTATTCTCCTGCCCTCAGTCTTTGCCAGCATCAAGGTCTTTTCCATGAGTCGGCTGTTAACATCAGGTGGCCAAAGTATTGGAGCTTCAGCATCAGTCCTTCCAGCGAATACTCACAGTTGATTTGCCTTAGGGTGGATTGGTTGGATCTCCTTGCTGTCCAAGGGACTCTCAAGAGTCTTCTCCAACACCACGGTTCAAAAGTGTCAATTCTTTGGTGCTCTGCCTTCTTTATGGTCCAGCTCTCACATCAGCACATGACCACTGCTGGCCTGGTTTAAACCGGGAAGCTTGGCTCTTGGTGACCCTGGGTGCCCTTGAGTACACGCACGCCATTCAGTGCGTTCAGGTCCCCTGCCTACTTCCTTGAAACTGCCAAGAGAGTTAGGTGGCAGTCCCCCTGAAAGCCCAAGGACTGAAGGGTGGCCAGGGAGAGGAACTGTGGCTGGACTAGGGGCTGGATGCTTGGAAGAAACTAATAATAACAGTTCATAAATAGTAACATCAGTGTCTAACAGTTATTGATGTCTGACCTCAATATGCCTGGAACTTTTCTAAGTGTTTAATAGCTAATAACTTATTTGATTCTCAAAACAGTATGAGGTAGATATATATGTAGGACTTCCGTTTATATGAATACATGAAGATTAATCACGAGAGAGATCGGTTGTCCGTCATTATGATTTAGAAGCCAAGTGCCTTGTTTTTTTTCCCCAACTATATCTTAAAGCCCAATACCCTTTCAACTAACATTCATTAAATCAGTATTTGCTTACAATTAATTGGGAACATTGGGAAGTGAGAAAATACCAACTTTATGGCATATGCAGTCTAAGGGTGGAGTCAAAGACATCTTATATCTAAACAGATATTCTATATCGAAATAATGACCATGTGATTTATAGAAAGAAGCGCTACAAAGCAATCATGCGTTGTGAAGGGCTGTGATGTGGAGATAGCTAAGGTATTCTCTTCTGGTGGTTCAAAAGAGCTGTATTAAAATTGCTTTATCACAAGGAAAATTAGTTCAAATGACAGTGATTGTTCAGCGAAGAAGGCTCAGTCGTCGCAGACATTAGAAGTCTGTTTTCCCAGGTGAATAGGATCTTTCCAAGGCTGGAGGAGGGAGGTGGGTAGAGAGGTGGGAATTTTAAAGGATATGTGTGTGGAATAAATGGATAACAATTCAAATGTTGATGAAAAAAAACACTTGGATTAGTTCTTATTTTGACTTTCCCCCCTGATTTAAAACAAATTGCACTTAAAACACCAAGAAAACAGCAAGTTTTGCTTATCATAAACTATAAATGATGTTTCTTTGTTTCAGACTGGTGAAGGTATATGAGAAAATTTTCTTTAATTTTAAACTAGAATATTCGTAGCATCAAATTTGAGATTTAACTCTTGCTTCTTTTAGGGTTTCATTTGAAACCTTGATATTAGCCTTTTTCCAGTTAAAACACTTGCAGCCTTTGTCTCATTAATGAGGTCCATAAACCATGTATGCTTCTTCCTCTGTGACAGCACCTGCCTCCACCCCATTTGGCAACTTAAAGTTCCCACTGGTCAAAAAAAAGTTAATTTGTATTAACAACCAGTTTCACAAGAAGTTGATTATTCAAAAATGGGCTTGGCCTCTAACCAGAAAACTTAAGAGTGCTACCTAGAGATCAGCAAAGTATTAGAAAGCAAGAATACCAACTGAATCGGAAAATCAAAATATAAATCATATTGAAAAACCTTCTGGAGGATAGAAAGGCCATCTTATCCATTTTATGTCTTTATCCAAGTGTCTGAATAATGCCTCCAGTGCACAGCTTACCTCAGCTACACAGACATGCTTTTCTTGGTGCACAGAGGGCCATTAAATCTGTCAGAGACTAGAGGAGATTACTTCGCATTTTTTGGAAAATTGACTTGGAAGGTCATTGAAGGCTAATGCGCTTGAGCAGTTATACTGGGGAGTTTACAAATCACTCAGCAGTTATGTTTTAACCAGAAACAAAAAATGAATAAATCGAAGGATTGGGGTCTGCTAGGTCTGTAGTTGTGACTTCCTGAACGTGTCTTGTGTGTGTGTGTGTGAGTGATCAGCGTCTGTGTGTGTGTGTGTGTGAGTGATCAGCATCTCTGTGTGTGAGTGAGCGATCAGCGTGTGTGTGTCTCCCATTTTATTCTTCCTGATAAATGGCTGGAGATACAGAATAGCCTGAAATAATTCCAGGAAGGCAGCAGTCACTATTCTTTTGTCTCCATCTGCCGCATTAATTCTGATCAGATACAAACCTACTGAACAGACAGCAGGTGACGGATAGGAGTGAATGTTCCGTGTGTGTGTTTTGCTTTTCTCTTCCCCATCATATTTCCAGGGTTACAAGTTTAAAGATAACACCCAATGGAATTACAGAAATGTGTTCCTATAGGAGAAGTTTAGAGCATGTTTCTAAGGGATTCAGGTTCTCTCGTTTCTAAAGCCTAGATATGTAACTTCTGCTTTCTGAAACATTGTAACTGGGGAACAGGGGGCCTGAAAGATCAGGAATTTTTCCTTGTTTATTTTTCTCTTGATGCACAAGAAAGAATAAAAGAATAATATATAACCTCTGGTCCTTTTTTTCTTCATTTGATCTTTGTCTCCATTGTGAAACAAGAATATAATAAAAATGAGACGTTAATTGGACATCCAAGGAACCCTAAATTATGAGAGTGTAGCTCTGAAACTGCAGTGAATATACATACACGTGGACACTGTTCTCAGAGCGGGATTTGGTTTTGAACCTGAGTATAATTATGTGCTTATCCAGGGCAGGAGCCAGGTCATTCTTCTCCCAAATGCCTAGAATGGAGCCTAGAGTATCTTAAACAAGGTAACAGGATCCAAGATTATACAGCACTTCCTCCCCTGCGCCGGGAGGGCGTCCCTGGCGGCTCAGCAGTAAAGAATCCACCTGCAAGTCAGGAGACGTGGCTGCAGCCGCGGGGTCCGCCCCTGGGTGGGGAAGACCCCCTGGAGAAGGGGATGGCTCGCCACTCCAGCGCTCTTGCCTGGAAAATCCGGTGGGTGAGGAGCCAGGCGGGCTACCGCTCATGGGGCTGCACAGAGCCGGACACAAAGCTCCGCAGCTAGACGGCGGCGGCGGCTCCGGGCCAGGCGGTGCCAGCAGCGCCGGCGCGCGGTTCCTTCCTCCCGCCGGAAGCTGCTGCCCCGCGCGGCCGCCGGGAGCGCCCGGCTGCTCCGCCCTCAGCGGGATGGGTCCCTCCGGGGATTTCTGCCCACAGGCCTGTGGCTGGAACCCGCTCCTCGCCTCGTGCCTCCCCCTGGCCTGGCGCGCCCGCTCCGCTTCCCCCCTCACTGGGCTCCCCGGGATTGGCTCCAGCCTACCAGCGCTCAGGTCCCTGTCGTCTGTGAGTCTACCTGTGGGCCGCCCAAAGTTAGCTGTTCTTGCCGTCTAACGTGAGTGGCCTGAATGAATGGACAAGTGAGTGAACTTGAGAGAGGGCTAGCTAGCACTTCCAGGCCAACCAGAAGGTGATGAGTTTTCCATAGATTCTGCCGTTAAGTTACTGTGCTCAGGCAGCCTGGCAGCTTCCTAATGAAGCAGTAGGGGGTTAGGCTTAAGGAGAGACGCAGGAAGGAATAAATTAACTGCATACAAAACAATCATTGGAAAGATCTGGGTTAGTTTAACATAACTTGAGTCCAATTGAGCTCCTGCTGAACACTGGTTTAAGATACCTTCCAGCTACCTTTTTCTATAAATTCCTATTATCAGTAATTGCTTAAGACAAAATAAGACTTTACTAAGAAATTATGGGTAATTGAGAGAAAACAGATTATTTTGATTCCTTTGAAGTATACTGAAAATGACCCATGAGCTGGATATGTTAATGATAGCATTTATTTCGTGCTTTTGTACTTTGGGCTAAGGCCAAGGGAATGTGTTGATTATTGATGGTGTATTAATGATTATTGATTTTATGCATTTGTTATTATTGTTAGATTAGCGATGACCTTAGTTTATTCTGCTCCCAGAACTAAATTGGTGATTCTAACAGTTGTTTTGGTTCTGTTAGCCTGTGAAAACAACAGTAACAGCCATGAACCTCTATGTGTCAGATACTGTTCAGACATATGTTGTGTCTTTTAATCACTATAACACAACAAAGGAGTTTCTGTCCTAATTTTAAGTTCAGTCACTCAGTTGTGTCCAACTCTTTGCAACCCCATGGACTGCAGCACGCCAGGCCTCCCTGTGCCATCACCAACTCCCAGAGTTTACTGAAACTTATGTCCATTGAATTGGTGATGCCATCCAACCATCTCATACTCTGTTGTCCCCTTCTTCTCCCACCCTCAATCTTTCCCAGCATCAAGATCAAGTCACCTCAAAGCTCTGGAGTTTCAGCTTTAGCATCAGTCCTTCCGATGAATATTCAGGACTGATCTCCTTTAGGAATGACTGGTTGGATCTCTCTGCTGTCCAAGGGACTCTCAAGAGTCTTCTCTAACACCACAGTTCAAAAGCATCAATTCTTCAGCACTCGGCTTTCTTCACAGTCCAACTCTCACAGCCATACATGACCACTGGAAAAACCATAGCCTTGACTAGACGGACCTTTGTTGGCAAAGTAATGTCTCTGCTTTTTAATGTGTTGTCTAGGTTGGTCATAACTTTTCTTCCAAGGAGTAAGTGTCTTTTATTTTCATGGCTGCAGTCATCATCTGCAGTGATCTTGGAGCCCCCCAAAAATAAAGTCTGCCATTGTTTTCACTATTTCCCCATGTATTTGCCATGAAGTGATGGGACCGGATGCCATGATCTTCGTTTTCTGAATGTTGAGGATTAAGCCAACTTTTTCACTCGCCTCTTTCACTTTCATCAAGAGGCTCTTTAGTTCTTCACTTTCTGCCATTTTACCATTTACCAATTTTATCATTTTACCGATGAGGGAATTGAAGCTCAGAAAAAAGTAGGATAACGTGTTCAAAAACGCCGAGGCTGCGCTCCTTCAGCTAAGCGTCAAGGCTTCAAATACTGTGGGAAAGAAGGTCTCCCGGTGTCAGATCTCACCAAGCGTCGGCTTGCGCGGCTGCTGCTCAGTCCGACTCTGAGGCTCCGTGAGTTGCCTGTGCGTTGCCCGCGCAGCCGTGCTTCCCTGCCTTTCAGAGCTGCTAAGGACAGAGAAGAATTCAGAGACTGCGCGTGGAGCGGATGCATGGTTTTGAATCCAGGAGCAGGCAGTGAGATGGTGGTGCTACTTAAAAAAAACACACAACCAACATCGTTTTCTTCACAGTGTTTCCAGCACTTCGTCCCACACGGTGATCCCTCTTTATCCACGGTTTCATAACCAGAAAGGGTTAATTCTGACTCCATGCTAAAGACTTTAACCCTTGTTTTTGCCATTCTTGTTATTATGCGTGCTAAATCACTTCCGTCATGTCCGACTCTCTGGAATGTCGTGGACTCTAGCCCGCCAGGCTCCTCTGTCCATGGAATTCTCCAGGCAAGAGCTCGGGAGTGGGTTGCCAGGCCTTCCTCCAGGGGGCCTTCCGGACCCAGGGATGGAGCCCACATCTCTCGCCCTCCAGCGTTTCAGGCGTGTTCTCCACCACCGCACCACCTGGGACGCGCAGGGGCCGCGGCCGCTCGGCCTGACCTGAGGCTGAAGCCCTCGTGAGCTCAGAGAGCCCCGCGACGGCTGCGGCGCCCCCAGTTCCTGGGCGGGAGCGGCCTGCCTGCGGCTCGGAGACTCGGCCTGCGGGGCACAGCCGCTGCGACAGCCTGGCTCGGCGATGCGGCAGGAGACGCTCAACTCACGCCAGCTGTGAAGTGAGCGGAAGAGAAAAGCTAGCCCGTCCCCTGCCTGATATTTGCTGCAAAAATCACGTGGTTTTTACTCTGCTTTCTCTCTCCGCCCCCGTCTCTGATCCACGCATCAGTTGGCACCTGGCCCCCAACGAGAGGGCTAGCGTGAGGCTGTAGTCTGCCACCTTCCCGGTCAGCTGGCTCTCCACGTAAAGTCTGGCCAGCCGAGGCTGGGCTGGGTCATCTCGGTGGCGGCTGGAGCCACCGCTTTGTTGGGCGTGTCCAGGCTGTGTGTGCTCCCCGCCGATTCCCGTCGGAGGAAACACAGAGCCCGTGCGGGGCTTGGCTCTCTCCCTGCTCCAGACACCCACTGGGGGTCCCGGAAACGTTCCGCCGGGAACCGGGGGGCTGCTGTCCTGCCTGCATGGCCGCCACAGGGAATTCCTCTTAGTTCCCCCAAAGCACAAAGCACATTTCCCCTCTGGACTTGGCGACGCTGGTCTTAGTCTCAAATCTTTTCCCCACTGCTGCTATTATTCGCCTAGCTGGATCTTTTATTGTTATTTATTTATTTTCACTCAGGCCCCAGTGAAGTTTCACTTTCTTTGGCTGAGGCCTCTGTCTCAAATCAGCAGGTCTTGTTGACAGCAGGCCACTGGTGGAAGACCTCTGTGGCTGGGAGAAGATGCCAGTCCATCAGATAATCAGTGACCAATAAGATTCCCGTGTTCGAAAATGTGAAGAGAGACATGAAGTCTGGAATCAAGGAAGTGAGATGGGGTGGGACGGACAGACAGACACTGGAGCGGCGGTGGCGGGCTGCCGGACCACAGACGCGATGGGGAGACTGGGGCGGGGCGGACAGAAAGGAGCGGAGGGGAGAGGTGCCTGAGGGCCTTAGAAGGCTGAAGCCATTGCCTGGGACTCGTGTGGCCGTTCAGCAGGGACACCGTGACCCTCTCTGTATTTACCCCCTGCTTTAGGCTCTGGCTGTGCTGCTACACAGCACACTGAGCTTTCCTCCTAGGTGGGGGTGTGTGTGCTGAATTTCAGTCATGTGTGGCTCTCTGGACTGGGGCCCGCCAGGCTCCTCTGTCCACGGGATTTCCCAGCAAGGATACTGGGGTGGGCTGCCATTTCCCTTTCCAGGGATCTTCCCGACCAGGGACTGGCCCTGTGTCTCCTGCACCGCAGGCAGATTCTCTGACCACTGAGCCATGCAGAGGCTAAAATGCATAGACTGTGTAACACGTGAGACGGTAGTAAGAGCAGGGAAGGCGAAGCAGGGAGAAAATGGGTGGGAGTGGAGGCGACGGCAAGTTTATTTTAAGAAGGTTTAAAATAATTGCTTCACTGTGAAGATGACATTTGAACAAAGGCCCAGAAGGGCTGAGTGAGAGGAATGGGGAAGACAAAACGCTTTGTCCAGTGTTGTAGAAATTCTCTCTTGGGAACAGAATGAGTTCTGAGCCAAAATAAGGCCTGCTGGCATTAACACCATCCTCTATACAGAAGTGGCTTGTCGTTAGAAAATCCATATTTACCCTGTGACGAGGAGACATGAAAATGTTTCTGAGGTTTTCCCCTGATCTACAAAATAATGCAAATTTGCTGGCATTTTCTGATGAAGAGCAAAAGCTTTAGTAAGGATTTGAACCAGTGGCTCCAGGGACTGGCAATATCATTAAGTCGGATTTAAATCTCCTTAAGCCAGTAAATCCAGTCTTTAGTTCACTGAGCTACCTTTCTGTGCCTGCTTAGGGAAATGATGTATGTTGGATCCCAAAGGTTTTCTTTAAGTCAGAGCCAAGTGGAAGTCATGCCCCTGCAACCTGCTGTGAATAAAATCATGAGTTCTCTGGTTCTGCGGGAGCATGACTGTGCCAGAAGGCATGGCAGAGGTAGAGTTGCCTGGAATCTGATTTGGTTCTTATTGTCATTTTCATACTGTTATGTGGTCTTTATATTCATTAGCTTTGGAGTAGAGGGAAGAGGCAGAATCAGTGTTCTTAGAGATTTTGCTCTTTGGAAATCGTCGTTCGTCTAATGTGCACCCTGCTCCCGCAAAACTCTCAGTTTCCTGTTTTCTCTTTTCTAATGTATATTCATTTACTGACGCTGAGCCGGGCCTGGTGCTGGGTGGGCTCTCCTCTAGTGAGGTGAGCGGGGGCCGCTCGCGCTGTGGGCTTCCCCTGTGGTGGCGTCTCTGTGCAGAGCGCCGGCTCTGGAGCGCTGGCCCAGGAGAGGAGGTGCACGGGCTTAGCTGTTGCAAGCCATGTGCGATCTTCCTGGACGAGGGACTGAGCTCATGCCTCCTGCATTGGCTGCGCTGGGTGAATCCTCACCCACTGAGCCGCCGGGGGCCCCCCCCAGCCTTCTCGTTTGGCTGATACAGGATACGTATGTGTTTGAATTACAGTATAGGTGGGATCACAGACACTTTCAGGGGAGCGTGCAGTTAACATAACTCAGCGACGCAGTCAGATAGGAGACAGACACTAAAGTGTCGCCAAGTCCAGGCTCACTCGGCTCCCCGCACAGTGGCAGGCCGGTGCGTCTAATCGAGACGAGGTGTTGAGGCAGGAACATGACTTCATTCAGGAAGCCGCCTGACCGAGAAGGTGGCAGACCAGCGCCAGAGTGGCCGTCGTGCCCGGGTCTGTAAGCCAGGTTCTTTCACAGTTGGAGAGAGGGAAGCCGTGAGGAGCGGTGGGGTGTAGAGGGATAGCGAGGCGGAGGGACGGGGAAGTGAGGAAGGGTCTTCCGTCTTCCAGGACGCTTCTGGGAGCGGCCAGCTGCTGGAAGGCATGTGTCAGCCTCCTCTTCTTGCCGTAGCTTTTCACGGTGAGCTCAGCGGTGAGACTCTGCCAGCCGATGCAGGAGGTGCAGGCTCGACCCCTGGGTGGGGACGGTCCCCTGGAGGAGGAAATGGCAACCCCTCCAGTATTCTTGCCTGGAGAACCCCATGGACAGAGGAGCCTGGCGGGTCACAAAAGAGTCAGACACGACCTGGCAGCTGAGCACATGCCCAGGTGCGCGGGCCCAGCTGCTCCTCTCTGACTTGAACAAGGGCGGTTTACAGTCAGGCAGAGGAGCAGGGCCCTCTGAGGCAGGCTGTTACGCATGATTATAATAACAGAAGCAGCAACAAAAAAGCAAGCCAAAGAAACAGTTTTCAATACAGAGTCAGAATTGGCTTCTTCTCTGCGACAAAATTGCCAACTGACATCATCTTTAAGCACCGGGGAGAGTTCAACACGCTGCCCTCCGCCTTCCCAGTGTGTGCCTGCGGGCCGACGTCAGGTGAGCGCAGTGGGCGTCTCTTTCAGTTCCTAAAGCCCACCCTCATTGACGATGTGACTCTGAGATTTCTTAAGCCTGAGTTTCTCCGTCTGTGAAGTGGGGGTAATTTCTTCCCCGGCTTAGTTGCATAGATCCAGTGAGGTGATGCCTGCTCAGATGTCCAGCACAGACCAGTGAATGCGTGCTAAGTCGCTTCAGTCGTGTTCAGCTCTGTGCGACCCCAGGGACTGTAGCCCACCAGGCTCCTCTGTCATGGATCCTCCAGGCAAGAAGACTGGAGTGGGTTGCCATGCCCTCCTCCAGGAGACCTTCCCGACTCCTGGACGGAACTCACATCTCCCGCGTCGGCAGATGGGTTCTTTACCACTAGTGCCACCTGGGAAGACCCCTGACCAAAGTAATAGATGACGCATTTCATTACTTTCATTAAAGTTGGTGTTCATCATTTACAACACACCACAGGAAAGCTTTGTTCCTTGCTGAACATCGTACGATATCTGGAGCAAATCTTTTGTGCTATCTGATTCTGATTTTATGGGATTTAGTCTACAATTCTGTAAGTTGTGAATAACCTAAGCAATTCAAAATAATTCCTGCCCATTGATGTGTAAATGAATTTTGCTCCATTCCCAGTAAAAGCTAGTTTTGGTACCCATCTTTAATTCATTTTAATGTTTTACTTCTTATATATTGTGCTTCTTTGACTTCTCCATTGAACTGGTTTATCTGCCTGGTTTGCTCATTTAACCAATGAATATTAAACAAAATCTGTAATGCAGGCTGATTTTATCTCTGTATGAGATTCATGATTTTACCAGTTCTATAAAATCTTCCTTTAATGGTATAAAAAACTATTCAAAGGGTTGTGAGAGAGAAAAGGAATCCTTGAGACCTGGGAGATCTGACTGACATGTAGCCTTGCTGGGCACAGAAAGCAGGCTCCGCAGACGTGGAAGGATTACGTCCCCATGAAGGAGATAAGATGCGAGCTTAAGGAGCTGCTCTACCCTGGTGTTGATGAGTATATTCCACTGAGGAGGCCATTCAGTAGATCAGACTTACTGGAATTTCTTTCCTCCCTCTTTACTTACTTCAGAGTACTAAGCCACTGAATAGCAGAAAAAAATTCAATATTCCAGTAAAATCCTTCTTGACATAAAACTGCAACATGGGCGGCACTTCACACTGCAGAAGGCAGTGTTGTCTGTCTGTGTTCCGCTCATCAGGGCTCATAGGTTATTAACTCTGTCATTCTTTGCCACATAGGGCCTAACGTATATTAGGGGTGAGGTATCTATTTACTGAACAAACGCAGAAATAGACTAATTTATCTGGTAAAAGAAAAATGCTTTACTAATTAGAATTCAGTTGCCAATAATGTGAACACAACTTAAAATATGTTCATGAGTTAAGAGGGTAATTTGTGAGCACATTGTCAAGGAAAAAATAATATTCATGGCACTTGTTAGCAATGATCAGGGAGACATTTTTGAAGGGTTCTGACTGGGGTGGGCTGGGGACCACAGCAAAGGGGTCTTGGAGGGAAGATGGACTCAACTCCAGATACGCTGTGGGAAGTGGGAGCTTGCGGCGCAGGAGCGGGGGGACAGTGGGCGGGGGTCACTACGAGGAGGTGCAGGGGAGAGGGAGCTGCTTGTTGTGGCTCAGCCTCTGAGTCGTACCTGACTGCAGCTCCATGGACTGCACGCCAGGCCCCTCTGTCTCTGCGGTCTCCTGGAATTTGTTCTGATTGATGTCCATTGAGTCGGTGATGCCCTCCAACCGTCTCACCCTCTGTCGTCCCCTTCTCCTCCCACCTTCAGTCTTTCCCAGCATCAGGGTCTTTTCCAGTGAGTCGGCTCTTCCCATCAGGTGACCAAAGTACTGGAGCTTCAGCTTTAGCATCAGTCCTTCCAGTGAATATTCAGGGTTGATCTCCTAAAGGAGGTGGACTGGTTGGATCTTGCAGTCCAAGAGACTCTGAAGAGTTTTCTCCAACACCACAATCTGAAAGCATCAATTCTTCAACACTCCTTTCTTGATGGTTCAACTCTCACATCTGTACATGACTACTGGGAAAGCCATAGCTTTGACTAAGGGGTAAGGGAGGGATCTCTGCGGCAGGCCAGGGTGATCAGACCTCGCCCGGGGGACAGTGGAGGGTAAAGGGCTGGTGAGAGACGGAGGTGAGACAGCGTGGTTAGACTGGGCGGATGGGGAATTCTGGCTGAACTGACTTAGCAGGATTTTTAGTAAAATCAGAAAATGCAGAGAGGAACACGAAAACCCAAAAGTCAGGCCTAATTTAAAGAAGCTCAGGAGAGGCTGATGAAAGCCTGGCCTTGGAGAGAATCTGTCAACACAACTTTAGAGGTCCGGGCTCAGTTCTGTTCCAGGGTTCACATAATCTCGTCTTGGTTAGACTTGGCTTGCCCTCTCTGTGATTCTCTCCACACTCTGTCATTCTTCTCTGCTCCTGGGCAGTGCCATTTTCAAGTAGTTCTGCTCTGGTGGCAGCAGGTTTTGCTCTGTCCCCGGAGCTCCTGCTTTCCCAGCTCCCAGCTGCACGCCCCTTTACACGGTGCCGCCTCAGACGTGCCCACAGAGGAGGCTCGGCTCAGCTCAGGCATGTCCCACTCTCTTTGACCCCACAGACTGCAGCACGCCAGGCCTCCCTGTCCATCACCAACTCCCGGAGCTTGCTCAGACTCGTGTCCATTGAGTCCGTGATGCCATCTCATCTTCTGTCGTCCCCTTCTCCTCCTGCCCCCAATCCCTCACAGCATCAAATCCTTTTCCAATGAGTCAACTCTTCGCATGAGGTGGCCAAAGTACTGGAGTTTCGGCTTTAGCATCATTCCTTCCAAAGAAATCCCAGGGCTGATCTCCTTCAGAATGGACTGGTTGGATCTCCTTGCAGTCCCAGGGACTCTCAAGAGTCTTCGCCAACACCACAGTTCAAAAGCATCAGTTCTTCGGCACTCAGCTTTCCTCACAGTCCAACTCTCACATCCATACATGACCACTGGAAAAACCATAGCCTAGACTAGACCTTTGTTGGCAAAGTAATGTCTCTGCTTTTGAATATGCTGTCTAGGTTTGTCATAACTTTTCTTCCAAGGAGTGAGCATCTTTTAATTTCATGGCTGCAGTTACCATCTGCAGGAATTTTGGAGCCCCCAAAAATAAAGTCTGACACTGTTTCCCCATTTATTTGCCATGAAATGATGGGACTGGATGCCATGATCTTAGTTTTCTGACTTAGGAGAGGGTCAACACAAAAAAGTATGTCATACTTCTAGTTTCCAGGGGAGATGTCACCACCCAGGCTCACAGAGGAAATGCCACAATTCTGTCAGGTTTCAGAACGGGCTTCCCAGGTGGCTCAGTGGTAAAGAATCTGCTTGTCAATGCAGGAGATGCAAGAGACGCAGGTTTGACCAGGAAGGTCCCCTGGAGGAGGGACTGGCACCCGCTCCAGTGCTCTTGCCTGGAAAACGCCGCAGACAGAGGAGCCTGGCAGGCTGCAGTCCACAGCGTGGTGAAGAGTGTGAAGAGTCAGGACGGAGTGACTGAAGGAATAAACAAACACACACACACGCATGCATGCACGCGCACACATACACAGACACAGACACACAGACACACACACACAGACACAGACACACAGACACACAGACACAGACACAGACAGACATACACAGACAGACACACACACAGACACACACACACAGACACAGACAGACATACACACAGATACACACACACACAGACACAGAGACACACACAGACACAGACACACACAGACACACATACAGACACACAGACACAGGTACACATACACACACACAGACACACACGACAGGAGTGGAAAGCCAAGGCGGGGCCGCTACCGGGATTTCTGCAGGAAAGACGGGGCTCGGCACGTTAGTGTAGACTGGCTGGTGCAGATCAGCTCAGTGGGCTCTGAGCTGCAGGGGTGCTCCTGGCTCCTTGGCTCCTGGCCCCAGCGTGAATCAGGCAGAGGCCTGTTACTCCTCCTGGGGTGTGCGGCTCTGGTCTGGTTTACTCGACAAAGGAGTGCTCTGCTGCTGCTGCTGCTGAGTCGCTTCAGTCGTGTCTGACTCTCTGCGACCCCATAGGTGGCAGCCCACCAGCCTCCCCCGTCCCTGGGATTCTCCAGGCAAGAACACTGCAGTGGGTTGCCGTTTCCTTCTCCAATGCATGAGAGTGAAAAGAGAAAGGGAAGTCGCTCAGTTGTGTCCGACTCTTTGCGATCCCATGGACTGCAGCCCCCCAGGCTCCTCTGCCCGTGGGATCTTCCAGGCGAGAGGACTGGAGTGGGGCGCCATCGCCTTCCCCGAAGGAGTGCTCTAGCCTGGCCCTTTGCTCTAAGGATCAGCTAGCCCAGGGAGGGGCCTGTCCCCCCGGCAGAAAGGTTTTGTCAGGTGTTGAAAACTGGGGGGAAAAAGTCAAAATANGGCAGCCCACCAGGCTCCCCCGTCCCTGGGATTCTCCAGGCAAGAACACTGGAGTGGGTTGCCATTTCCTTCTCCAATGCATGAGAGTGAAAAGAGAAAGGGAAGTCGCTCAGTTGTGTCCGACTCTTTGCGATCCCATGGACTGCAGCCCACCAGGCTCCTCTGCCCGTGGGATCTTCCAGGCGAGAGGACTGGAGTGGGGCGCCATCGCCTTCCCCAAAGGAGTGCTCTAGCCTGGCCCTTTGCTCTAAGGATCAGCTAGCCCAGGGAGGGGCCTGTCCCCCCGGCAGAAAGGTTTTGTCAGGTGTTGAAAACTGGGGGGAAAAAGTCAAAATATATAGAAAAATTTAAAAGTATATAAACAATAGACGGCTTTGCATTATTTTCCTATTCAGATCTCGATATATTCTTGTGGAAGAGTGGAGGCCAGAGCAACGAGTGTTAGGGGAAGTACGCTGACTGGAGCCGCCCACCCTGGCCGGGCGCCACCGTGACCATTCTCATGAGCTGTTTCACGACAGGAGGTCCTGGTGAGGAACACGGAACCAATAAGCCGCCACCAACTGGGAGAGTTCGGGGAAAGGTCAAAAAGAGACACCGCATGTCCAACCACCTCCCAGAATCCTCTCTGGCATCCATCTTGGCTGAGTGATGCATCTACCACCAGGAAGGACTGTCACTGGCTAAAGACAACTCAGAAACTAATCCCATCACTATAAACCCTGAGACTTCGAGCCGCATGGCGGGGGTGGGGTCCTCCTGGGCTCCCTCACCCTCCTGCTCTGCACCGGGGCGCCTTTCCCAGTAATACCTCTTGCTTTCTCAGCACATGTGTCTCCTTGGACAATTCATTTCTGAGTGTCAGACAGGAGTCCAGTTTCGGGCCCTAAGGGGTCCTCCTTCCTGCAATAGAAGGAGGTGGGAAGGGAAGGAGGGTGAGTCAGGCTAGTTAAATGTTCTAATAGATGCAGAACACATGGGATGTGTACTTTCTTGTAAAACCGCTGGAAGATGCAGGTTATGAACCTCCGATGACTGCAAAAATGCCTTTTAAAATTGCAAAAGTCTTGGGCTACAGGTAGAACCTTTTCTCAAGGACATTCACTGGTACTCTGGTTAGAAAAATGTTATAACTATGACCCCCCAAATGTTGACTTTTACTGAAAGATTAGTTGTCATGATGATATTGTCGGATTAGGCTTGAATCTCCGTTGGCTCTAGTCTGATGTCCTCGTATCTCTGCTTGGATCGGACCAGTGCACATGAGATGTTGCCTGAGAACATGTCCCCTTCCAGGGAAGAGAAAATTCTCACCCTGGGCTTCAAAGACCATATTGGCTGTTTTCCAGTGGTGTCAGTCTTCAGCAGTTCATTTTCTGCCCCATTGCAGGTACTTGCCCAAAATACCCTTTGGTGAATGGTAGTACGATTCAAATGACATCTAATCAGAGTATTCTTGTAATTGATCTGATATTTGCAAGGACTTTTCCTAATCTTTGAGGATGCTTTGTAGCAAGGATGCTGCTATCTGTTAGAATTAAATATGAGAAATGGAAATATTAGCTCTTTGATAACAACAGATTAGAAATCAGAAATTAAATATCATGCAAATGATGGTTCCTTTTTAATTTGTTTCTTTGAAAGAAAGATTTTTATCATGGTGCAAACAAATAAAAACTTGAATATGTAATTAAGCACATTATGTAAAACTAGCCTGTCTTTCCAAATTGTTTCCTCTTGATGAATTGCAAATGAGTGTATTTGCTGAGAGTATTTGGCCTGAAAAGTTTAAAATAAGAATTGCACAGTTTTTCTACCTTGGTTCTTTGAAGTTGAAGTGAAGATTCTTACTGCACACACAGGAAAGAAGATGTGGAAGCTTGGCTGAAGTTTGCACTTTGTCCTGTTAATTATTCCTTTTATCTAGAAAGCGTGTGCACGCTAAGTCTCTTCAGTCGTGTCATACTCTTTGCGACCCCATGGACTGCAGCCCACCAGGCTTCTCTGTCCATAGGATTCTCCAAGCAAGAATACGGGAATGGGTTGCTATGCCCTCCTCCAGGGGATCTTTGCCATCCAGGGATCGACCCACGTCTCCTGCGGCTCCTGCACTGGGCCGACAGGCTCTCCACCACTAGCATCACCTCAGGTGGGCATTCAAACCTCCATGCATTTCCAGATCGTCTTCATGCCAGCGTTGTTGTCTCTCTCTTTCGAGTTTCTTCTTTCTTCCTCTGTGACATTGGAAATGAGAAGATGGAGCTCAAGCTGGTCTGAGGCAATCGTCTCAACAGGATGAATGGGAAGAAAAGTCGTTTTCCCCGTGCCCTTCTTGGCTCCTCACTGAGACCTCCCTGTAATAAAAGGCAAATCAGCAGGCGAAAGAACAAACAGAAGTCTACCATCACGCACTCCTTCTGTAAACATGGTGATGCCCAGGAAAACTGGGTCCCCCACAAACGGCCCAAGTAACCACCTTAAATACCATCTCCAGCTAAAGTCAAAGGAAGGTGTTGGAGCTGGGGGTGGGGCAGTAATGGGGGGTGGCCAGGAAAAGCCCAGTAAACAAGGGCAAGGTGGTTATGCAGATTTAAGTCCTTGCCTTCTCTACTGATGAGTTTCTAGAGATTAACAGCATCTCCCTCTTTCTAATGGAGATCCTTTCAAGTGGAGGATTCTCATAAGTGTAAATGTCTCTTTGTTGTAGCTAAATCGTGTCCAGCTCTTTGCAGCTCCCTGAGCTGCAGCATGAAGCTCCTCCTCTGTCCTCTGCATCTCTCCGAGTTTGCTTGAATTCACCATCTCATCCTCTGCCATCCCCATCCCCTTACAAGATGTCTCTTACAAAAGAGTAGTTTCTACTTGGTTTTCAAAGATTCTTCTGTGTCTGCTGTTTCTTAAAAATAATCAGCCTGAAACAATGCTTATGCCAAATAGGCATACTTTAGGGTTAGAAAGTCTGCGCCCCTTCCAGGGACATGTCTTGGATTCCAGGTAGATGGAGAGGTGGTGCTCGTGGCAAAGGACCCGTCTGCCAGTGCAGGAGACGCAGGAGATGAGGGCTCAGTCCTTGGGGCAGGAAGATCGCTAGGTGGAGGGCTTGGCAACCCACTCCAGTATTCTTGCCCTGGAAACCCTGTGGACAGAGGAGCCTGGCCGGCTACAGTCCATGGGGTCGCAAAGGGGTGGACATGACTGGAGTGACCTAGCATGCCTGCACAGACTCACTTTGGATACCCTGGCCTCCCCTCCTGTTGTTTGCTCCCATGTTTAATAACGTCAGGAAGGAGCTGGTTCTGGCTTACTTGAGAGAAGAGGAGGAAGCCGGCAGACAGACAGACACAGAGGCACACACATACAGAGTTAGGAAGAGCAAGGCAAAACGAGAAAAACGGACTGATAGAAGGAGCGAGGAACTAGAAGCCACAGGGAAAGGAAAGAAGTCTGTATATAGAGAGGGACAGAGGTTAGGACTGACGGAGGGAGGAGAGATGGGACGACCCAGCCAAGGAGAGAAGGTGGAAGCACATAAAGGGGAGGACACAGTGCTCAGAAATGAAAAAAATCAACAAACAGACCCCAGCTGAATAGAGCCGGGGACCTGAAAGGGGAGTTCTCACTCCCCGCAAACATGGCAGAAACTAACGGGAAGAAGAAAGACTCTTCCTGGTGAGCCAACAAAAGCTATGGGCTCTGCTTACAATACCCTCCCGACTTCCTTCTATTTCCTTATAAAAGCTTTCTCCTTTCCTTGCTGTGGGGGGCTTGCCCTTGGCTCACCACGGCTGCCAGCCCCAAATTTTAACTCTTGGCTGATCCAGGATAAGCCCACCTTTGCTGAGGAAGGGTTACTATCTGGCAGTCTGTACTAAGTCAACGGAGACAGGCCCAGAGTGGAGTCACTTGCGCTAGACCCCACTTTAGCAAACCGAAACTTAGTATTTAAGCTGATTGCAGTTGCAGCTTCTCCCACAAGCAGAATTTTAAGCCAGTGGGTCGGGAATTTCCTGATCGACACTACTGAGGTTATCTGTCTGCTAGACCCCAGGAACGTCCTTCAACAGTCGCTGACCTTGTCTGGAATAATCCTTTCTTTTCTCTGTGACTTCCTTGTTCCGCCCATTTTCTGCCTTTAAAAACCCTTTTTATTGGTATGAAAATCTTTTTAAAGCTAAATAAGCCTCTTGCCAGTTTTATAACTCAGGAATGTTTCCTTAAGGACTTGGGAACCATCTGTTTGAAATGTAATCATTTAGGGAAGAGAGGGCCCTTATCCCCTAGCTCCCTGGGCAAGTTGGACCTTAACTTCAGCTGGTACCTGGCTTCAAGTAGCAAACCTCTTCAGGTCCTAGAGTCGTAATAAAATTATTGTTCTTCCAAAGGCATTGGCAACAGGGGTGGCCACGCCACTCACCAGGTAACTTTACAGTGAACAAAGGGAAGCCAAGACCAGACCGAAAGTGAACCTTCCACGATGCCCGGCTCCTTGGAACACCTTCTCCTTGCTTGATGGAAAGTTGGCCACATCACGAACTGTTGAATAGAGCAATTCGATTTTCAGATTTACTCAATGAATTTCGTTTTTTAACAAGAGAGAGACTAACAGTAAAGTGTGAATAGTACCCCTTCAGGAGGAAATAAGCCTGGCTGCACCTTAAAGAGAACCCAGACAAAAGAGACAAGGCCTCATCTGACCGTCTGTGAGCCTCGTAAACCGTGACGCACACGAAGGGCATGGGCTTTCCTTTCAGGGCCAGAACCAGAAGTCAGGGCCGAGCTGCCCGCCCGCCCAGCGCCCGCCCAGCCCAGCGCCCGCCCAGCGCCCGCCCAGCCCAGCGCCCGCCC
>SJYB01005172.1:41090-96129 GCA_006408585.1 Antidorcas marsupialis
CGCCCAGCGCCGCGCCCGCGGGCTGCAGGCCCGCCTCCCCTCCTCTCCATCTCCGCTGCAGAGGCCGGTCTTCCTCCCCTGAGGGCTCTCCTCCAGCTCCCAGGGTGCAGACCTCGCTGGCTGAGCTGCGGCCCGTGGCCTCCTCTTCTCTGAGTCACTCCTGTCATCTGCTGACGGGCGTGGTGTGGGCACGCCACACCCCGGAGGCAGTGAGTGGAATCCCGAGTGTGCCTAGCTCACGGATCTATCCCTAGAAAAACGGTGACTCAACGCTGGTGTCTTTCCCCACATCACCTACTTCTCCTCCTATTGCACGTATTACTCGGTCTTGTGTCTCTTGTATAATATTTAGCACAGCTGTGGAATTTTAATGATTTAAAGCTGCAGGGGGCTAATGTTACAAAAGCTTAATCTTAAAAGTGTTATATTCAAAGAGATGTGGGCTGAAGGCAGACAGCTTTCGGGTCTGCTCCTTTTCCTCTTACTTGACCATCTCCCCTCTGTAGCTTCTGATGACGGACCATCTAGTAATGACTTCCCTGTTTTATCTTTTGTTATTTCTCTAGACTCAACAAATTGATTTTAAATGTCTCCCCCATGTCCTCAAATTCCCCTTATAAGAATCCAGTCCTGCTGTATAAAGTTTGGAAAGCTTAGACTCTCAAGGTGCATTCCAAACTTACTCGTAAAATGAGAATGGAAGAAGGTTCTCTAAAGAAAACTGTGGCTTTTATTATCATAGAAAGAAGCTGGCTGAACTTTGGTGAAAACAGAGAAGCTGTTGAAATACTGGGGCTTAGACAATTCTTGTGAATTGCTCTGTCTACCCAGGTTTGAAACAGGCACCACTCACTGTGAAATCTTCTGGTTCGGTTGATGCCGAGCTATTGATATACTCTCCCAGGGTTCTGGCTGCCTATGATAGCCTGTAATTTCAGGGTCCCGTGAGCTATGCAGCCAGGGTGATGAGCTCTCTTGCTGATAACCTGATAATACGCATTTTGATTTATTGATGATTTTATGTATCTTATGTCTTGTACCCGAATATCAACTCTTTGTGAGTAAATGTTATTTGTTTTTATTGCTTCTGGATTTTCCACAGAACCTAGCAGCTTTCTAAGAGACTATCAGGGATTCAATAAATACCTGTTGATTGACAGCTGATAACTTCCCTGCTTTGAGGTCTGGAAGCTATGCATGCAAATGAGTTTTGATGCGCTCTCTGCAACTCCCCTAAAAATCATACAGTGTTCAAGTCTCTTATGATTGAAGATATTTTAAAATAGTGCCGTGTTCACCTTGCCATTCGCAGCCGTCATGACAGACCTGCTGTCTGAGCAGGCATCTGTGTTCAGGATATATAACAAGAGAGTGGGGCACAGGAGTTAGATTTTTGTTTCAACCTTGTATTTATTACCCGTTTGATGAACCGAGAGTGTGAATATCTACAGTCTATAGGCAGGTTCCAAAATTCAGCACTTTTAGGGAGGAATTAATGTCTGGTCTTATTCATTCTGCTATTTTTACAAGGATATTAAACTTGAAGCAGTCTCTCCGAAGTTAAGCTAAGTTAAGCTCTGAGAGGAATTGATATGCGTGTGTTAGAGAGGTCAAGGTCACTACTGTGAAGCCTGCCTCTGTGTAATGAAAAATCAGTTTGAATATTAAAAGCATTAATTCAGTCTTGGCGGAAAACGGAACTCACTCTTCAGCTGTGCTGTACAGCTCATGTACAGTGATAAGATTTGGTGATGAGAAATGTTCTGTGGCCTAACTGGGTGAGTCTTTGCTAAATAGAGCCTTTTGAGAAGCAGCTCTTCTCTAACCACACGCCGTGTGTCGGCTCTGATCCTGTCTAAATAAATAGTTTGGGTGCCTGGCTGGTGTTGTCCCAGTCAGCTCTGTTTACGTAGCTGAGCCGTCTTAGGGCAGGCGCTGACTCAGAAATTGCATCTTACAGCCTGCATCTTACACTTTGCACATGGCGTGACGAAGATCAGGGCCTTTTTTTCCCCCATAAGGAGAATACCTCAGCTGGGTTAGGCTGTTATAATAAACACAGCAATTTGAGATGAATCAGAAAATCAGAGTCAATGATGGGGAAGCAATCAGAGTCAAGTGGGGAAGATGCAGTTGCTGGTATGGCAGGAAAAACACAGACATGACACACACACGTAAGCTCTCATAACCCCGCCTTCCTCGGCTTTCTTGACTCACCACCCAAAGATAAAGGAAAGTTGTGTACCCAGCTGCATTTGGTTCGCAAGGGATTGTTGTGATGGCCTAGCAGGGTGGGTTTGGGGGTTAGGAGGGAGGCTCAAGAGGAAGGGGATGTATGTATCCAAATGGCTGGTCCATGTTTTACAGCAGAAAGTTACACAGATTATAAAGCAATCACGTGAGCTCAGTCATGTGTGACTCTGCAGCTCCATGGACTGTGGCCCCCCAGCTCCTCTGTCCATGGAATTTTCCAGGCAAGAATACTGAAGTGGGTTGCCCTTTCCTACTTCAGGGGATCTTCCCAACCCAGGGATCAAACCCATGTCTCTTGAGTCTCCTGTATTGACAGGAAGATTCTTTACCCCAAGCACCACCTGGGAAGCCTAAAGCAATTATATTCCCCCCCACACACCTTTTTTTTTATTTGCTTCTAAGAAATAGAGAGCTAATGTTACAATTCTTTGCTAACACAATCAGCTAAATTTGTTTTTTTTTTAAAGCATTATCTATACAATTTATTTAATATGGTCTTTTAATGAAGAGAATAAATATATTATCTTGGTATCATCTTGAAATGTTCACTTACAGAAATGGCCCCTTTGGGAATGGCCATATAAATATCCACTTGCTATACAAACTGGAGTTCCAGGACATAGTGGCTGGTTGAAAAAAATGAAAAAAAATTGGTTGATTTTGCTTATAGGACTACCAAGATACTGATTTAATTTAAAATTTCAGTAAATTGACTTGCTGACATGATGGCATCATTTCATACTGGTATGTGCTAACTGAATCCTATTCTGGAATTTCTTCTGGTTCCACTCTCTTACACACAGCCTGGGGTTATTTCAGCCCTGGAGGGCTACCCCAGTTATTACATTAGAATTGCTCAGGTGTTTTAACAGCATCTGTAAAGGACTGGTTGCTTTGATTACATTTAAAATATGCCCATGAAGGGAATGACTTCAGTGTCAACTTTATTGATGGTTTAATCTGCCTTTTAAGAATAGGGTGCCCAGTAGGATTTTTCAAAAACACGGGTCTGTAATCCTTAATAGCTGCTGCCTTAGCTCCCGCACTGTGCTGATGTGGTGTTTCGGTGACCAGGGCTCAGTGTTCTCAAGTCATCATGGCAGAGAGTCTAACCTTTTCTGTGTAGGTGCCCAGGGTACGTATATTCCAGTTTCAACAGTTTAATTAGGAAGCCAACAAGCCTATGGAGCAGCAGAGAGAAGGGGAGACTGGAGAGGGTGGGACAGAGCAAGTAACCACGCCTTCTAAAGGCCCTCACACAAGCTGAGCGTGCAAGACGATTAGACTTTTTGGATAACTCTTTAATATCTTATATAAACAGGGTTAGTTAGGATGAGTAAATCAAACCCAAAAAACTTGAAATCAAGGCAACCTGACAAGTTTGAACATCCGTTTCCCCGTCTTTACCTCTAGGAAGAAAGACCACAGTCTTGTGTCTACATTTCCACAGATGAGAAATTATGCAGGATGGTTCTGAAGGGAGATTTAGGGGAGAGGAATGTTTCTGGGGGGTGGGTAGAAAAATGCTGGAATCAGAGTGTTTCAGAAAAATTCCAGGTGAGTTGGGTCAAAGACAGGTAGGAGGGAGTTGGCTATTCTGTGTTAAGAGGTCCTGCACGCAGTGGTGTGCTGGTAAGAATTTAACCATTGGCTCCTTGTAGAGCCACATGGGCAACATAAGACTGGATGAGCTCATTACAGATTTTAGTAACATAAAGTGCATGTACCGCCCAATATATTAATGATAAGAAAACGTACAGTACGCTCTGTTGTAAATTCCATATGGCCAATTGAATATCACAGAACATTTTCATTAGCTTTTGGTGAACTCTTGCATCTGTAGACAAATTATGATTGTAAATGGCCAAGAAGTTTAGTTCCGATATGAATGTTGAATGCTGTTTTTCAAAATATGGAAGTGAAAAGTTGAAGACGTGATGTACTTCACTAGCTTGTCAAGGACATGAGAAGCTTCTTTGCTGAACTGAATGACAGTTTGGAAACTGGGAGGAAAATCCCGTGACTGTTGCCGTGTCTTTTTTCCTGTACACGGTTTGCGTGTGTGCTTCACAGTGTGATGGCTAAAGGCACGGCCCGCCCAGGTGTAATCTGCGTTGTCAGAGTGTTTTCCTTCTGTCACTTTCTTGTCTAGAAAGCCACAAAGTTTAGGGAGGTCTGATTTGAACCATTCGTAAAGCCTCCTGCCGTCTTTAGTTTCTAACCTCTGATGTGAGGACAGTGATTGGGGAGTTGGGAAGAGAAGTAGCTTGCTCTCATGTAGTATTTGCATTGTACAGATAAAATAGACGTAAGTAAACTTTGCTTAAATAAGAGTGAAGTATAATAAAATATTAGGTACTGATGATCTTTGTGTATTTACTACCTTTGTTTTTAATGTAAAATTTGTATTGTTTAATTTTCAGTGGCATGCATGTTGGGATTCCCTGGTAGCTCAGTGGCAAAGAACCCACCTGCCGATGCAGGAGAAACATGGGTTCGATCCCTGGGGTCCTGGAGATCCTCTGGAAGGAAGTGGCAGCCCACTCCAGTGTGCCTCCCTGGGCAGCCTCATGGGCAGAAGCCTGGCAGGCTGCAGCCCCTGGGGTCGCACGAGGGTCGGGTATGACTCAGCGACAGAACACCAGCACCCCTGCTCAGCAGCCTGCTGGCAGGCTTCCCGGAAAGCGACCCGCTGGTTCTCGGAAGCTTGTTCAGGCCAGCTCCGGCCCTGTCCAGCAGGGCCCCAGACCCGCACGGGGCCTCTGTGAGGGCTGACCGGGCGGCACGGAGCCGGGCGGCACGGAGAGCCCGAGTGAAGGCGCCTGCACTGGTGCTTGGCTCTAGCGTGGCGCAGCTGCCTGCTACGCCAGACCGCAGTGGCTGGACAGGCGAGCATCAGAAAGCAGCGCTGAGGTTCAGCACGAGCCTCCCCCAAGTGTGCCACTTTTGCACGAGGGTTATTTTGAGCTGGGGCTTTCCTGGTGGCTCAGACAGTGAAGAATCTGCCTGCGGTGGGGGAGACCTGGGTTTGACCCCTGGTTGGGAAGATCCCCCGGGGAAGGGAATGGCTACCCACTCCAGTGTTCTTGCCCGGAGAATCCCATGGACAGAGGAGCCTGGTGGGCTATAGTGCAGCCCGGGGTTGCAAAGAGTCGGACACACTGAGCGACTTGCACTTCAGTATTTTGAGTTTAAGGCAGTTTAGACTCTATAGGTTCAGGAGAAGCTACTTTCTGTCTCTCCTTTAAATACCTAGAATAATTTAGATTGGGGACTTTTCCTAGAGAAAGAGTAATAACCAGAGATCAATTCTATCCAAGTGGCCTCATCTATACGGCAGGTTAAACACTGAATTACTGGACAGCAGCTCGGCCTGCCATCTGTAAGTGGCCTTCCTCTCCTTGGAAGCCCCCATGCCCTTCCTATTCCTGTGCTCAGAAGGGCACATGTCCCTCATTTTAACTTTGTGTCTCTGAATCTCTCGTGTGTGGTGTTCCCGTACATACAGAATATTCTCCTGTTAATTTATCTCACGTCAGCTTACTTCTTTGGCCAGCTAGAAGGGTAGAGGAACATTTTCTTCCTTCCTGACAGCAGTAACTGGGGTCATTGAAAACCAAAGATCTTTCCTGAGTTTGAGTCTAGCCTGTGCATAACCTGTCACGGCTTCTTTTTTGGTGATTGAGCCCCAGTGACATCTGAGAAGGAAAGGTTCCAGCAACTTCCGCATTGGAATAGATGCCTGTTCAGTCCGGGAATGCTTGGAGCCAGTTTGAATTCCATCTAGAAAAATAAAAATAGCATGATTTTTCTTATACCAAATGTGGCAGAGTAGAATTCATACCCACTAAACTCACTGCAATATTTTAGGCTGTTGAATGCAAAACCCTGCCCTGAAAAGGGGAGTGGAGCACTGTAAGCCTTAAAATAAATCAGCTGAGATTCCAGGTCCTACCACCCAATTTGGAACAATTTCAGCTAAGTTGACTATAAAAAAGATTTCACTGGAGTTGTAATATTGTTTTTATGCCCTGTGTATACCTGCCAGCAGATAAAGAACAAAACCTGGATGCTGCATTGAAATACAATTGATTAGGAGAGTCATAGAAAAGGGAAGGCAGAGATAGAATGGAGGGAAATGGCTCTCATTACTTTTAATAGAATGTAGCTCTCTTAAATCAAGGCAGAAAGATTGAATCACACTGAAGTATTTATTTCTTCTCAAACATTTCAAATTTTCTAGTTAAAAATGTCACAACTTTAAGAGTCTGAACTATCAGTCCTTTATGACTATTCATAGACGGTATTCAAATGACACTTCCGGCACCAGAAAGTCCCCATGGATCCTGGGACTCCACTGTTTCTGCTTAAAGCTCACGCTGCTGGATACAGAGCACTTTTTCACTTTGAAATGTCTCACCATGCTATTAACACACAGCTTAACATTCAGAAGCAATTTTACAGTAAAATCAGAGGAGCATAAAAACTAGGGAAAATCTTGATGCAATGCTAAAACACATTGAAAGTTCAACTGAAGTGGTTATTGACTGCCCAAAGTTCCAGACGATTTTATATTATCACAGTTGGCTAATTGGATTTAACACTAAGGATTGTCTTTAAAAAATCCTTTATTCAAGCCAGATTGTGCTTGTTTACCAATGAATTCAGGCATAAATAAACCCCCTTAATGTAATTATCTGGTTTGTCCAATTTAGATGTAGGATATTTAATAGTTTATTCTGCTGTTGACATGCACTCAAAATCTGATCTACACATTGTAATACCATCCAGACCTAGAAGGCTTTGTACCATATTTTAATACATTTATTGTTTTTTTAATTTACTCAGATTTTTTTGACAATGTATTTATTTAGTTGGAAGATAACTGCTTTACGTTATTGTGTAAATATGGTTTCTGGTGTACATCAGCATGAATTGACCTCAGGTACACATATGTCCCCTGCCTCTCAAACCTGCCTCCCGTCTCCCGTCCTGTCCGACGCCTCGGGGTGTCACAGAGCGCTTGACTGAGCCCCTCGCGTCACACAGCAAGTCCCCACCGGCCGTCTCTTTACACCTGGTCGTGCACGCGTCTCCATGCTACTCTTTCAGTGGGCCCCACCCTCTCCTTCCCGCTCTGTGTCCACAAGTTAATATAAACTAACGTATATAAGATGTTAATATTTGTAAAACACTTTTTTTCTTTGGGACTAATTCTCAGTTTGCACAAAACCTGCAGAGTGAGAGCAGAGAGCTCCTGTGTGCCCTTGACCAGCTTCTCCGGATGTTAGTATCTCATATAACTATTGTAGCTTTGCCAAAACTGAGAGGCGAGTTCTGGTCCGTTGCTATTAACTGAACTGCAGACTTTACACTGCTTTCACCAACTTTTTCATTCATGTTCTTGGTCTGCTGCAGAATTCCGTCCAGGGTCGCACACTGCACTTGATCATCGTGTTTCTTTGGTCTTCTCTGGTCTGTGTAGGCTTTCATTTTTCCTGCTTTTCATGACCTTGCCAGTTTGGAGCAGTGTTGGGTAGGCATTGTAAGACTGTCTCTCAGTTTGGATCACTGATATTTCTTGTGTGTTAAACTGGGGTTATGCTGTTTCTGGATGAATTCGTAGAGGCCATGTGTCCCCTTGACACCTGTCAGGGTGCAGCATGTCAGCATGATCTACCAGTGCTCATGCTGGCCACTCGGATGGGACGGAGCCTGCCCAATTTCTCAGGTGTGAACTTTGCATTTCGCCCTTTCCATATCCTGTTTTTAGGAAGTGAGCCACTAAGCCCAGCCTACACTGGTGTTGATAGGAGGGTTGTTGTTTACTCACTAAGCTGTGTGCAGCTCTTTCACGACGCCGTCGTCTGTAACCCACTAGGCTCCTCTGTCCATGGGAATTTTCAGGGAAGAATAGTGGAATGAGTTGACATTTGTTTCTCCAGAGGGATCATCCTGACCTAGGGACAGAACCCGCATCTCTTGCACTGGCAAGCAAACTTTTTATTTAATCACGGAATCACCTGGGAAGCTCAGTAGGAGGGTAGTTTTTGTTGTTCATTTGCCAAGTCATGTCCAGCTCTTTGAGACCCAGTGGACTGCAGTGTACCAGGCTTCCCAGTCCTTCACGGTCTCTCAGAGTTTGCTGAAACTCATGTCCATTAGGTCAGTGAGGTCATGCAACCATCTCATCCTCGGTGGCCCTCTTCTCCTGCCCACCGTCTTTCCCAGCATCAGGGCCTTTTCCAGTGAGCCAGCTCTTCGCATCAGGTGGCCAAAGTACTGGAGCTTGAGCTTCAGCATCAGTCCTTCCAGTGAACACTCAGGGCTGATTTCCTTTAGGATGGACTGGTTTGATCTCCTTGCTGTAGGGGGTGAAGTTAGGAATACTCTAAGGAAGACGTGCTTGTGAAATGATTAAAAGTGATTAAACTCACACTTAGCAACTAAACTTTCACAATTTAAACATGCTCATCCATTTTAGAAGGAACAGATACTGTAAGAAAAAGTTCACATGGAGAAAACTCTCCCTGTGGGTGGCCTCTGGAATCGAATTCTCCTGTTTTGATTACACGTTCCGTGTGCAGTGAGGAGGAACTCGAGTTAAGCGCTTGTTCACTTTATGCCCTACGTCTGCGCCACTGAATGTGCTGGGCGCTTCGGGAAACATGCGTAGAAGTAACTGTGAAGGGTGTGCTAAAAGTCAAAGTCTAACCAGCAGAGCAGTTTCTATTATTTAACTACGTAGACTGTTCCAAGCATTGTCCTGAACGCTCTTTCCCGTTTTAATACATTTGATCCTAACAGAGAAACCGATGGAGTCAGAGCTCTGACTGTGCACGGCCCACAGCTGGGGAGCCTCTCGAGACAGGGAGCGCTGCGTGCGGACGGGAGTCCCGCGTGAGCAGGCGGGGCGGCCTCGCGGGGCTGTGCGGGGCGCCGCCGCCTCCCGCCCGCCGCCCTGATGCGGCGGTGCCCGCCGGGCCGTGCCCAGCCGCGCTGAGACGCGTCCGGAAGCGCCCCGCGCCGCCGGGCTGTCCTGGGTCTGCGCTGCGGGCTTGCCCGGCCCCGCGCCTCTCCGCTGGGCCCTCGGGGGACGCCGCGCGGGAGGCCTTGCTTCGCTCTCTTGGCTTTGGGAACGGCTGTCTGCCGCCGCCGCCGTCTCTCTGCTGTGAACACGCTTCGTTGGTGCCTCTGTGTGACTGTGACCACCTGCTAATTTTACAGTGTGAGCTGGGAAGAGGGCAAGAAAGCCTTCACACTGTACTGGGAAAAATCTACTTCTTTCAGCAGGAGAATGATTTCATTGCAACTCAGCACTGGGGAACGTCTTTCTGTATCTTGCCTTTAAGTATCCATCTCCCAGGCAGCAGTTACTTGGATTATTATTATTGAATCACCTCATGGACAGTATTCTGTGGGTTGCATAGACTCATATCACTTTTTTCTACTTAAAAGGCATGTGGTTTTTGCCTGTAAAAGACAAACATAACTGTAGGACACCATTTGGAACATTTAGAAAATATAAAAAAGAGATTTGAAAAGCCCATGTAACCCCTTTCAGCTGGAGATAATTCTTATTAACAGTTGAATTCATTTCCTTTCATTCTGATTTCTGCATGAGGAAAATCCTTCTACAGACATATGTGTGCACATATATGTATGTGTTTATATGTGTTTAAATTTGTATTAATAGACTGTATTTTCTTTTAAAAATGATTTGTTAGAACATTAGTGAGTTAGTAAACTTTTAAATCTGCTTTTGAATTGGTTTATTATTGGTTTTTTTCAGTTTTCAGTTGACATTCAGTTCAGTTTAGTCACTCAGTCCGACTCTTTGTGACCCCATGTATCCCAGCACACCAGGCCTCCCTGTCCATCACCAACTCCCGGAGTTCACTCAAACTCACGTCCATCGAGTCAATGATGCCATCCAGCCATCTCATCCTCTGTCGTTCCCTTCTCCTCCTGCCCCCAATCCCTCCCAGCATAAGAGTCTTTTCTAATGAGTCACCTCTTCNACCAGGCCTCCCTGTCCATCACCAACTCCCGGAGTTCACTCAAACTCACGTCCATCGAGTCAATGATGCCATCCAGCCATCTCATCCTCTGTCGTTCCCTTCTCCTCCTGCCCCCAATCCCTCCCAGCATAAGAGTCTTTTCTAATGAGTCACCTCTTCACATCAGGTGGCCAAAGTATTGGAGTTTCAGCTTCAACGTCATTCCTTCCAATGAACACCCAGGACCCATCTCCTTTAGGATGGACTGGTTGAATCTCCTTGCAGTCCAAGGGACTCTCAAGAGTCTTCTCCAACACCACACATCAAAATCATCAATTCTTCGGTGCTAACCTTTCTTTATAGTCCAACTCTCACACCCATACATTACCACTGGAAAAACCATAGCCTTGACTAGACGGACCTTTATTGGCAAAGTAATGTCTCTGCTTTTGAATATGCTATCTAGGTTGGTCATAACTTTCCTTCCAAGGAGTAAGTGTCTTTTGATTTCATGGCAGCACTCACCATCTGCAGTGATTTTGGAGCCCAGAAAAATAAAGTCAGCCACTATTTCTATTGTTTTCCCATCTATTTCCCATGAAGTGATGGGATTGGATGCTATGATTTTAGTTTTCTGACTGTTGAGCTTTAAGTCAACTTTTTCACTCTCCTCTTTCACTTTCATCAAGAGGNCCTTTCTTTATAGTCCAACTCTCACACCCATACATTACCACTGGAAAAACCATAGCCTTGACTAGACGGACCTTTATTGGCAAAGTAATGTCTCTGCTTTTGAATATGCTATCTAGGTTGGTCATAACTTTCCTTCCAAGGAGTAAGTGTCTTTTGATTTCATGGCAGCACTCACCATCTGCAGTGATTTTGGAGCCCAGAAAAATAAAGTCAGCCACTATTTCTATTGTTTTCCCATCTATTTCCCATGAAGTGATGGGATTGGATGCTATGATTTTAGTTTTCTGACTGTTGAGCTTTAAGTCAACTTTTTCACTCTCCTCTTTCACTTTCATCAAGAGGCTCTTTAGTTCTTCACTTTCTACCATGAGGTTGGTGTCATCTGCATATCTGAAGTTATTGATATTTCTCCCGGCAATCTTGCTTCCAGCTTGTGTTTCTTCCAGCCCAGGGTTTCTCAAGATGTACTCTGCATAGAAGTTAAATAAGNTCTTTCACTTTCATCAAGAGGCTTTTTAGTTCCTCTTCACTTTCTGCCATAAGGGTGGTGTCATCTGCATATCTGAGGTTATTGATATTTCTCCTGGCAATCTTGATTCCAGCTTGTACTTCTTCTAGTCCAGCATTTCTCAAGATGTACTCTGCATAGAAGTTAAATAAGCAGGGTGACAATATACAGCCTTGACGTACTCCTTTTCCTATTTGGAACCAGTCTGTTGTTCCATGTCCAGTTCTAACTGTTGCTTCCTGACCTGCATATAGGTTTCTCAAGAGGCAAGTCAAATAGTCTGGTATTCCCATCTCTTTCAGAATTTTCCACAGTTTATTGTGATCCACCCAGTCAAAGGCTTTGGCATAGTCAATGAAGCAGAAATAGATGTTTTTCTGGAACTCTCTTCTTTTTTCCCTGGTCACCATATTCTCACGCAAAAGCCACAGTGATTTTTCTTAGTCACTGCTCTGCTGCTATGCCCTCCACGACCTTCAGAATAAAGCAGGATTTCCTTAAACTGCAATGCAAGATCTTCAACATGACCTCCGACTCTATCATTTAGTTTCAATTCTCACTATTCCTTCCCTCTCCATCCAAGCAACAGTCCTACCAAGTTACGTTTGGTACCACAGACATGCAGGGACCTGGAAGTCTGAGCCTTTGAATGTGCCACTTCTTTTCCCACAACCTTACTTCGCTCCCCTTCCTCCAGCATTTTGTCCTGAAAAAATAGCTATCAGTCTCCAGCTTATAATAGTTACAGAGTTCCTGCCTCCAGCAGCAATTCCGAGCAAGATTCTCTTGTCCCAGCTATTTGTGCGTCTGAGTCTCTACTAGACAGGGCCCGGGAGGCAGGCTCCGTGTCCTTGCTCTCACTGTATTTCCAGCTCCTATCACAGCACCAGGTAGGTACTCAGTAAACATTTGTCAATTGGGTAGATGAACAAGATAGGCTTGTAATGAGGTTTGCTCTTTAAAATAAATAATATTGACAGAGTCATAATGCTTTCCAGACAATATTTCTACATCTGTGTTTCTTTAAAAATGTCAAGTTAAATGTCACCATTTTTCTATTTGCATAATCACTAACTACAAATTGATGCTCTGCATTAAATGAGTGACATGAGTTGAATATTCTGCTGCTGTACTTACCCCACAATCTCCTTTTTAACTAAACAACTGAATTTTTAAAAAATTTGCTTTATAAGGTATTTTGTTCCATTATTCTTCTCCCTAAATGGCAGAAAGCAAGTGACAAACAGTTTGAATAATCTTTATATCCCCCAAAATCTACTCATCCTCTCCTCCCCTCCATAAACCCTCAACAAGGTAGACCCACAGGAAGTAAAGGAAATCTGTTGATGGACCAGAGTAAATGATACTGGAAGAAACTACATAGGGGTAGGCATGAGGAACGCAGGTAAAGAGCCAGGTAAACAATTCCCAGCCTGCTCTGCTTACCACTGAGAAAGCAGAGGGGTATTTGTGGATATCATCAAAACGTCAATTATCCAGAAGCCACAGTGAGTTGGTAGGTGTCTCAAGGGCAATCATTTTGGAAGGGCTAGATACGTCAAATCATTTCCATCTTTAATGAAATCTTTGCTTGACCATGATACTATTCTTCAGTTAACTGAAGCTTACAGATGTCAAATATAAGACTAGCTGATGCAACTTGATGAAATGTACTAAGCTGATTGTTAGGCATCAGTGTTCTGTTTGAAAAATAAGAGAGAGATTGGCTTTTATCCATACATTTAAAAAATAATCTGGGAGTCAGTTTTGCCAGCTTCCTTAGAGCCAAAGGTGTCATCAATAAAGCCAGCTTGGTGATGCTGGAGGCAGCAGCAGAAACACCTGGTCTTGGCTGCTGCTATTTCACCTGCTGAGACACTCCGGGTAGTCCTCCCCTTACTAGACAAGACAGAGGACCTTCCAGGCTTCCAGAAAACGCAAACTCTCTTCTCTGCCAGAGTAGACATGTCTTCTTACAAGTGGTGAGAAGCTAGAGCTTTGCACTCCACTTTTTGGCTTGGGGTCTTCCCTTTGCTTCACCACCTGGGTCTAGGAAGGCATATTAGTTTCCCAGGGATGACAAAATGAAGGATCACAAACTTGGTGGCTTCAGACAAGAGAAATTTGTTGTCTAAAAGTTCTGGAGGCCGAAAGTCTGAAATCAAAGTGTTGGCAGGGCCAGGCTCAATCCACGGTCTCCAAGGACAATTCTTCCCTGCCTTTTCCCGCTTTTGGCAGCCCCAGGCATTCCTTGGCTTGTCGGTGAACCACTGCCTCTTTCTTTGCGTGGCACTCTCATCTTGTGTATCTGTGTATTCAGAATGTCTTCTTTCTTTTTGTAACATATGAGTCACGTTGGATTAAAGTCCCACCTGACTCCAGGATGATCCTATCTTTACTAATTCTCCTGCGAGGACTCTATTACCAAAGAAGGTCACATTCAATGATACTGGGAGTCAAGACTTAAACACATGTCTTCCCCTGCCCAGGTGGGGGCTGTTTATAAAAGAGGGATAAAGAAATCTTTCTCGTTTTCTTTTGTGTTACTGAGAGTTTGTGTGTTTTTATTAACCTGTTACTTAGAGGAAAAAAAAACTTTTCCTTATTTCCATCTTTGGACCAGAAAGTTATAATTTAGTTAGAATTGTGTGGAGCAATCAGTCCCTGAGTTTCCACTGTGCTTCATTCCTCCACGTCATTCATCAACTACAAATGATTCTCCAATTTCCAGCACTTTCTCAATGAGATACACTTAATTTTCACTAATCAGTGTCAAGCAGCTCATCACCAACTGAACTCAACCCCCAGAACCTCAGCCCGAGAATTCTTGGCTCCAGTGAATTCCTAACAACAGTTATTAACATAAGAATTTATTTTCTTTTGGTCATTTGGGCCCCACTCTCAAATTATGTGTTCACACTCACAAATCTCAAATGCCTACATGTTCCCTTACCACAGATTTTCAAAATTCCTTCATGGATGGTTATAGGGAAGCAGAATTAGAGAGTCAGTTTTCTGAAAAGCGACTGCACCGTGACTAGGTATATGGAGAAGACCACCCAGCCACATCTACAGACAGAAAAACCAGGAAGTCTTAAAACAGTTACTCATCACTTGGCCTTGTGCCTTGAAGACGGAATCTATCAAGTTTCAGGTATCCACCTGGGATGCTCCCTTGTTAGGTGGATGTGTATGAATCCACTTGAACATCTGATTTACCCATTTTAGAAGCCTAAAGTCATTCTGTAAAAATGACACCGGCATTGACCTCAGGGAATCTGAAGCTGGGTGGTGTCAGGAATGATGCAGGAAAATGCCAAGGATCACAGATTCAGAAAAGATGTCTTTCAGCCTTCGAGAGGAGCGCACCAGAGTTCTTATGTTCAAAGAACAAGTGATTTCTTAGTTCTTCTGACCTGTACTGGAATATTCTACTTTTAGCTTGTGAGTTTGTTTTTTTTAAGTCAGAATGCCCTTTGAGCAATAGTAAGAACTGAATGCGTCCGAACTCCCAAGGAATATCCGAAGACGTGTGCGGAGAACAAACCCATTTCCTCTTCATTTCCCTACTGACGATAGCTGTCTCGAAATGAAGAAAATAGAGGCTCCAGGGATGCACGGTTATCTCTGATGTTTTGATCTGAAGGGCTGCTGAAGACACATTCTGTTTGCTTGTCCAATTCATTTCTCAATTTGTAGCTGACGCCATCACACGGGTGGGGTTTATATTTTCCCAGCATGTGCTTCCTGCTGATAGCTATTATTTTAAATTCTATTTTATAGAGCATGTACGCTCTTCTACTTAGCCATTTTCTACATTTTATCATACCCCAAATCTGTCATTGATGGCGACAGCCACAAATCCCTGTGGTTTGTTCTCAGGAAAAGATCTCTATGAAGAAAGATAGATCCAGGGTCAATATCAACCAGGGCTGAATTCTTTCATATGGATCATTTTCTACTTTTTCTGAAAGAAAGAAATGTCACCTCCTCAGAAATGAAACGAAGCTATCTCAGTGAGGATGGGCGATATATTCGTCAACTACTCATGTTCAGTGTTTGTTCAGTATCTCTGTTATATGCTGGGTATCTTCCTAGATCCTGAGGGATACAAGAATGAATTGAACAGAAATAGTTCTTAATTTCATGACACTTATATTCTAGTCTACATAATATGATGTGTCATCTTAATCAAAATTTTCTATTTCCTGTGAGTTCTCAAGGGATGAGGGCAGAGGCTATCATTTTAACGTGCATATTTGGCTTTCCCTAGCGGGATTTTTGGCTTTAAGTTCTAGTAACTTGTTACATCTTAAGTAATTTTTACCAACTCATTATATATCACTAATTTAAATCATAGTAATAATAATAATAGAAAACGCTCAAAGTCCAAACTCATTAGCTTAAAAGCTTCAGGCTTTCTCCTGAGATACAGTACGCACCATACTCTTATAGGCTGTATGTAAACCTAACCAGAAAATAAGGAAGGGAATTTCTGCTTTGCGGTGAAACCAGTCATAGTTTAATGTCCATTTTGAATGGTGAAGGTATTCTTCCATAAATAGTTCATGAATTGTTCTTTTGGTTATTCCATTAGTTGCAGCCTCTCATTACACAAACCATTAAACTTAATGAGGATGAAACTGGCTATAACTTTTAAGCCTGTTAAGCCTCCCTTACCCATAGATACAGGCAATCAACTCTGGGGATATGTTCCCACTACTCATAGGAAAGGATTTACTTGAAGATCACTGGTTCCTTCCCTCCAGGACTGAAGCAACAGCAGCTCCATTAGACAGAGCATGGTTACCATCAAGGGAGACCCCATGGTATATCTCTCTGAACTGTGGATACTTCATCACTCAAGGTGAAAATAGTAGAAAAATGCAACTTGTCACAAATTTGCTGTCAGTGGATGATTCCTGCCAAGCTGACATATGTAACTTTGCTTCCTCTGATGTCACCGGATAATATAACTCACTGCTGAAACAGTGTTGACAGTGGAAGAAGGAAAAAAATAATAAATCTGCCGAGCCAAGGATAATATTACAAAAACAAAGAATGACAATGAGGCTGTTTCTGCACATGTCTGCATTTCAATTGGCAAAGCACAATCTGGAAATGTAGAAATATCACCATGGTCACCGTCTAAACCAGAATTCTGTTCCCAGGTGTGGGCTGAGTGCTTTGCCCACGGACCTCTGCAAATAATTACTAGCTTAAAAAAAAAATTGCTGCCCTCCCCTTTTCCCTAAGCAGTACTTGAACGTAGCAAATAAAATGAGTAAAATCAGCTTTTTAAACAACTGCCCAGCATAAGTCATTACTTGGCAAGGGGCTGTAACATTTGTCCAAAATGGTTCTTCACAGTATGACGTCCACTTTCAAGTAGATGTCTTGATAAATATGGCATCAAACCCTATGCCTAGGGAAAAGTCGAGTGGGGATGAAATTATGCCATTTCAGAATGAAATAAGTAAGTTACTAGCACCATCTGTGGTCTTGTACACAGGCACAGAGCTGACTGAACACATCTGTCATGTTATAGACCTATGGGCTTGCAGATGCTTTAAAGTCACTGAGTGAAACTTTAATTTCTTAGTGTCTTTCACAGCATCTATCACTGCAGGCATTCATTTGCTTGTTCGGGAAATATTTTGGGTCATGAGCTAGATACCAGGCACTATGCTAAGAGCTGCGATATAGTGATTCTCACACCTGATAGGGATCTGATTCTTGTAGAGTTTATACTGTAGCTATGAAGGGAGGAATTACCAAGTAATCACACAATTACATAATTACACATAATACAACTGCCATGATCTCTTCCCTTGAGTCTTCAAGTGAAATGAATTATTCCTTTCTCTGCCCTTCATTAGTACTTTCTTATTTCTCAAGTAAGCATTCTCTAATGTCTGTTTATGTTATGAATTGGGTACGTACCTCTGGCCATTTAGATGGCAATTCATTCGAGAATAGGGCCACATCTTTGTGTTTCTCAATAGCTCGCCCTTCCCATATGCTTCTTTCCCACTACCGACCCCTGCCTGGAGCTCCCACCTTCCTAGCTTGCACAGGGCTTCTCACTCCCCCACCCCCGCCCCTCCAAAATGTAGAAATAAAGCTGATCCATTTACTAGCTCTTCTGTGTGGATCAAATTCATTTTATTTCTTATGGTTCCATTTATACATCGGGGATAAGAATTTACTACTAGCCTCTTTGGGGTACTGTAACTCTAAGAATGAAACTGAGACCCTCGATATAAAAGTAGCAGAATATAAGAACCCCTGAGAGGCAGAGTAGTCAGTCCACAGGCTTAACTGATGGTATGGGAAAAGGAACAATTTTCCTGGACTCAAGGATCTAAAGCTGTATGGCTGATATTCATACCCAGCCTTTGATAAAATGAGAAAATAGAGGCAAGGCAGTGAGTTTTTCATAGGCTAAATTTATTCAACTTGTGTTGAGATTATCTTTCAAAAAATGCCCGCTTTTATGACATAATGGTGACAATGGAGTTTTTAGAAAGTGTTTTCTTGTTAAAATTTAAACGAAAGGCTATATCAATCTCTTCAATCTTTCTTTGGTAATTTTACTGTCCCACAAAATCTATCTGGGAAACACTGACCTAGGGTTTCTGCTTCCATTGGCTGGAAAAACTTGCAGCCAATGTCAGCCCAGATGAAGCTCATTCAGGAGGTAGCTTATTGGCTGGTGTGCTTCATGAAGACAGTACGATCCAAGGAGGTTCAGAAGATAATTTTCTTGGCAGGAAGCCCTCTAAATTCAAAGAAAGATGTAGTCAACCTCTCCCTTCGTTGCATTTTTTTCAAATGGAGACAGTGAAACTAGCATTTTCCCCAGTGCTTACAGCTTACATCATGATCACAGGTAAAATCTTACCTGTGATAAAGGATAAAAGGATAAAGGAAAAAGGGGTGTAGAATAGGGAAACCAAGAGAAGGAAGACAAGGCGCTTCCCTAGCGGTCCAGTGGTTAAAGCTCTGTGTTCCCAACGCAGGGGGCAGGGCTTCAGTCCCTTGCTGGGGAACTAAGATCCCCTCATGCCATGCANGCAGGAAGCCCTCTAAATTCAAAGAAAGATGTAGTCAACCTCTCCCTTCGTTGCATTTTTTTCAAATGGAGACAGTGAAACTAGCATTTTCCCCAGTGCTTACAGCTTACATCATGATCACAGGTAAAATCTTACCTGTGATAAAGGATAAAAGGATAAAGGAAAAAGGGGTGTAGAATAGGGAAACCAAGAGAAGGAAGACAAGGCGCTTCCCTAGCGGTCCAGTGGTTAAAGCTCTGTGTTCCCAACGCAGGGGGCAGGGCTTCAGTCCCTTGCTGGGGAACAAAGATCCCCTCATGCCATGCATAGCACAGCCAAAAAGAGAGAGAGAGAAGGAAGACACGAAGGCAACACAGAATGAAGAGGGATTCAAGGTTGAGGTGGGAAAATTAAAATAAGAAAAACAAGAAATTCACACACACAAACTGCCACTGCCAGTTGCAGAAGCCGGTGATTCATGAACTCTGCGTTTACTCCTGATTTCTCTTTAGTTGCTCAAGGACAGAAAAGCAAACCAGCAATTTCACCAAAGACTTCTCAGCACAAAAGAAGCTCTGCAGCTCTGTCAGTCACACAATAGCCAAATACAAGGGCAAGACCCCTAACAAGAATGCTGTTCCTGACAGATGAGTACATCTTCACCTTTGCTAACTCTGTTTTCTTCCAGGGCCGAGGAAATTAGTTAAAAGATTCGTTATACACTTCTGACTATGACCCATTCGGGAAAAGAAGATTCCAGTTCTGGAACTCTCCTTCCTTAGCTACTGTTGAGAGGCAGGGCACTGGTGGTAAGCAAAGCAAAAGAAAACAACACTCAAACCATGGTTGCTCCTAAGCGTCACCCCACATTCTTTCACCTGCGAAGGATGAAAGGAGTTTTTAACACTATAGCATAGATGCTTATATGTGTTTTCTCAGGTTTTACAGCCCCAGAAAACTTCCCTTCCACTGAGAAACAAAAGCCTGCCCACGTTTTGACGCCCAGCTCATCAAAGACTGGAATATTGTCTCTCGGGTTCCCACCACCCTTTACCAACAATGCGCCTTTAAGAGTTGGAAACGTCTCTGTTTCTGAACTGAGTGCCTTCACATACACACCAGCAACACCTGAAGGAGGGTGCGTGTAGGGTGTCCAACGACCATGCATCAAGTTCCTGCCAGTTGGGTCCATTATCTGGAAAACCAGAGCTTAGAACCATCTCTGCTGGAAGGGTTCCCTTCCTGTCTCTCTTCCCTTAGAGCTTAACCACCTTTTGGATAAATATGGCAGATCCATTGGTCATTCCATTTCCTCCTCCGTTGGCTTTTCTTTCAGGGGAGAAATAAACTTTTCTGTTCAGACAGTAAGCATGGCCTTGCAGTTTCCAGTCTAAGTTATGCTACATTTAGAAGTTGGAAGTGACCCACAGGCCAAGAGCCGCCGTGGATAAAGATCATGTTCACAAACCCTGTGATGTGGATGGGCCATAATGCATTTTTCCTCACCCTGCGGTGGGAGTGCAGTTCAATGCCCATGTAGTAAAGATTTTACCCAGCAGGTGGGAGTAATTACACACAGCTCATATTTCTAGGCAGCAACTTCTTTCAAATTTATAACCCAGAACAGTCTAGTAGTAAATCCCGCAACTGTTTGAAACCTGAATTAGTTAACCCATTCTCCAATTCACAAAACATATATGGTGAGTCATAACTCAAGAGTCTTGAGTTTATATTAGAACTCAAGTGCAGCTGAAGAAGAGAGTACCTGAAAAATAGTTCCCATGGAATTGAGACTTACTACCACTTCCGTTATACACTCAGTTTTACTTTTTAGTCACTTAAAAATTTTTTTATTTACTGAGGTAATTTTATTTTTAGAAAAATTTCTGCCCTTTTTTTCTGAAAATGCAATTTTGCCATGTCTTTGGCTATAGTTTCCTTGTACACTTTAGTAAAATTTATATCTATGCTTATGAAATACTAATGCAACTGAGTCCCGAGTGAAACATTTACACACTCACGAAACAGAGATGACTGATCTGTTCTCTACTGGTCCAAACATTTCAACAATTTTCAGGTATAGATTAAGTTGCCATCATGATGACAGATGATGACTCTTCTGAGAGCCAATATTTCTTATATATCTGTTTAGAGATATGTGCCTATAGTTTATAATGGCAAGTCTTGAAATGAGTAGCTAAAGAATATGCTTTAGACTTTTCTACACTATGCAAAATATGGGTGAAAGAATATGCAGGCATATTTTATTTCAATCCATTCATCTTGTGGAGTGCAATGAACAGAATTATTTTTGTTATTACTGGTAGAATTTTTAAACCAATCTTTTATCAAAGAGAGTAATTAAATGAATAGCAAATATGTTCCTTCTTCCTGAGCACAGAACCAAACTACATTTCCCAGGCTCCTGAAACCTAGGTGGAGGTCATGTGACCAATCCTGACCAATAGGATGAAAGCAGAAAGTGTCACTTCCTAACCAAGGCATTTAAGAATGTGTGTATATGTGTGTGCCTGTGTACAGCTGCCTTTTTGTACATTTTCATTCTGCCTACAGTGTGCTGGCTATATGGTGACCTTGAAGCCAAGTGTCAATGACACAAGAGCCATCTTCCTCTGCTACAGCCTAGGAGAAAAAGAAACCCCTGAATCACCTCTTAGAGGAATAAACCAACCAAAAACAACTGAGCTGGAATCTAAAACAGTAAGATAAAAGGTTTCATTGTATTAAAACACTGAGTTGTTTTTTCTTTTAACTTTTTTTTTCCTGTATTGCGTGGCATGTGGCATGTGGTATATTCATTTCCCAACCAGGGATTGAACCTGTGCCCCCTACAGTGAAGAGGAGAGTCTTAACCACTGGACTTCCAGGGAAGTCCTGCATTGTTTTCCTTTTAAACAGCAGTTGTCATACCCCAACCAAATCATAAAAATGATAGCATTGTTTATTCCAAGTTTTTGTGTGCTAGTATACCAACAAAAGGCCTATACATAGATAAAATGTGTTATATGGCATACCATTTTTGATATAAATAATGTATCATTTTTCATTTGAGGATGATATAATATTACATCTCTCTCACATTTAATTTTATAATTTCAGGTTTATAAGTCACTTTTATTATATATATGAGAGTAGGCTCCCAGCCCATATAAGCAATATTTTGCCAGCCTTTTCTCCATCCTTAATTGTTTCAATGAGTCTTTGCCAAAGACTGTCTGATATCTTTTGTTTTCTTGTTTAGAATTTGCAATTATAATTTATGATTTACCAATTTTAAGTCATCTCAACTATTTGATTAGGAAACAGAAGCAGAAGATATTAAGAAGAGGTGGTAAGAATACACAGAAGAACTGTACAAAAGAGATCTTCATGACCCAGATAATCAAGATGGTGTGATCATTCATCTAGAGCCAGACATCCTGGAATGTGAAGTCAAGTGGGCCTTAGAAAGCATCACTACAAACAAAGCTAGTGGAGGTGATGGAATTCCAGTAGAGCTATTTCAAATCCCAAAAGATGATGCTGTGAAAGTGCTACACTCGGTATGCCAGCAAATTTGGAAAACTCAGCAGTGGCCACAGGACTGGAAAAGGTCAGTCTTCATTCCAATCCCACAGAAAGGCAATGCCAAAAAGAATGCTCAAACTACCACACAACTGCACTCATCTCACACGCTAATAAAGTAATGCTCAAAATTCTCCAAGCCAGGCTTCAGCAATACGTGAACCATGAACTTGCAGATGTTCAAGCTGGTTTTAGAAAAGGCAGAGGAACCAGAGATCAAATTGCCAACATCTGCTAGATCATCAAAAAAGCAAGAGATTCCAAAAAAACATCTATTTCTGCTTTATTGACTATGCCAAAGTCTTTGACTGGGTGGATCACAATAAACTGTGGAAAATTCTTCAAGAGATGGGAACACCAGACCACCTCACCTGCCTCTTGAGAAATCTGTATGTAGGCCAGGAAGCAACAGTTAGAACTGGACATGGAACAACAGACTGGTTCCAAATAGGAAAAGGAGTACGTCAAGGCTGTATACTGTCACCCTGGTTATTTAACTTCTATGCAGAGTACATGATGAGAAACGCTGGGCTAGAAGAAACACAAGCTGGAATCAAAACTGTTGGGAGAAATGTCAATAACCTCAGATATGCAGATGACACCACCCTTATAGCAGAAAGTGAGGAGGAACTAAAAAGCCTCTTGACAAAAGTGAAAGAGGAGAGTGAAAAAGTTGGCTTAAAGCTCAACATAGATCATGACATCCGGTCCCATCACGTCATGGGAAATAGATGGAGAAACAGTGGAAACAGTGTCAGACTTTATTTTGGGGGGCTCCAAAATCACTGCAGATGGTGACTGCAGCCATGAAATTAAAAGACACTTGCTCCTTGGAAGAAAAGTTATGACCAACCTAGATAGCATATTCGAAAGCAGAGACATTACTTTGCTGACTAAGGTCCGTCTATTCAAGGCTACAGTTTTTCCAGTGGTCATGTATGGATGTGAGAGTTGGACTGTGAAGAAGGCTAAGCGCTGAAGAATTGATGCTTTTGAACTGTGGTGTTAGAGAAGGCTCTTGAGAGTCCCTTGGACTGCAAGGAAATCCAACCAGTGCATTCTGAAGGAGATCAACCTGGGGATTTCTTTGGAAAGAATGATGCTGAAGCTGAAACCAGTACTTTGGCGACCTCATGCAAAGAGTTGACTCATTGGAAAAGACTTTGATGCTGGGAGGGATTGGGGACAGGAGGAGAAGGGGACGACAGAGGATGAGATGGCTGGATGGCATCACTGACTCAATGGACGTGAGTCTGAGTGAACTCCGGGAGTTGGTGATGGACAGGGAGGCCTGGCGTTCTGCAATTCATGGGGTTGCAAAGAGTCAGACATGACTGAGCGAATGAACTGAACTGAACTGATAATAACTGTTTTAACCCTTTCTAAGGAAACAAGGCTTAAAAGGAAATGAGGGCTAGAATAGATTATAACTCAGAACTCCTGAGGAATTCTGATCCAGGGAACCATGGATGAAGAATTTAAATTTAATCTCTTCAGCCTTACCTTATTGTAAGAAACTAAAGACTCAGAATGCTAATTTCCCCTCTCTGATGATGCTTAAAGACATCAATGTGGCTCAGGAAAAGAAAACAAAGTACAGATCTTTGACTGCATTTTAGGCTTTATCCTTTGAGGTCACTATATTCTCCATCTGTAAAATGGGCATCAAGTAACATATCAATTTTCAAGACAACTCAGGAACAACCTTAAGACAAGGCATTATTAATACACTAAAATACAGGTCTTCAAGTCCATAAATAGAGTTGATTGTTATTGTTGTTGTTGTTTTAAAAGGCTTTTCTACAGGACCTTAGAAATCACCAGAGAAAGGAATCAATCTAACTGGATTAGTGTTTATAAATAGAGATGTTCTAAAAATCCACAAAATTTCTGGTATGTTTTAATCTAGTTATAATATATTTTAATAATATGGACATAACAAATTTAATTATAACCAAATGCTGGCCAGATTAAAACTTCTTGCCTATAAAAGAGGCATTTATAAGTACTTTTGCATTAGCACCAATCCAGCTATAGGGCTTTGTTGCCTTCAAGTTATTTGATTTTGTGTGAAATCTAAAGATATCCTGAATAGGATGCCATCCTAGGTCACTTAATGGTTAACAGCACGGGCTCTGGAGTTAGTTTGAGTTCAAACTGCCTCACAGTTAGCACTGGTATGACCTTGAGCACATTTTCTAACCCCACTGGCTCAGGTTCTTCATCTGAAGAATGAAGATAAAAGTCATGATTTGTCTCATGAAATGATCATGAGCATGAGTGTGAATTCTCTCCAGGGAAACACTTCGCACACTTTCTGGTCATACATCAAGGGTTCACCAAACACTGGCTATTTTTACTACCCTTCATCAGCATATTTGAATTGGTTTTATTCTTAATTTGAATGAATCCAGCTCGCCCATGCGAGCCCGCATCCCACATGCTGTGGGCCTTCAGAATTCTGCCAGCCCATTCTTCCTTATCCCACTGTCTCTTCACATTTGGCTTCCACAAAATGCCCCATGGAGAAGAAACACACTCTCTTCCTCTGCCAGACTCATATACTGGGTTGGCCAAAATACTCACTCACATTTTTCCATAACAATGTACAGAAAAACCCAAACTATCTTTTTGGCAAATCCAGCACTTACTTAGGATGTCCTAAGTGGAGCTAGTGATGAAGAACCGCCTGCCAATGCAGGTGACATAAGAGACGTGGGTTCCATCACTGGGTTGGGAAGATCCCCTGGAGCAGGAAATGGCAACCCACTCCAGTATTCTTGCCTGGAGAATCTAACGGACAGAGGAGCCTGGAGGGTTACAGTCCATGGGGTTACAAAGAGTCAGACATGACTGAAACGACTTGGCACACAAGACTTATTTATCTGTCCCAGGATACTTCTTTGGACATTTGATAATTCGGTAGAGAAAATGAATTCTCCTATCATGCTGGCTTTTCTCACAATATCTAAGGCGTTAGCCAGAATCACTGCTCTCCTATTACTGCATTCCATTCCAACAATTATGAAAGAGTTGATCTCCAAAAATATATATTATTGAGTCATAATTGCAATATATGGTGATTCACTCCATTATGGTTATTAGGATGATCATATTAAGATTACTCAGATTAATGTCCCTTCTAACCATTGTACAAATGTAAGTTTTTTCTGGCAAAAGACATTATGCAATGTGTTCAATTATTCTAACGATCATACATATTCTATATTTTCATCAACCAAGTATTTATTTTAAAAATACTTGGGATAATTTTAGAGGAAATAATTCTATTCCCAATTGCCACATACAGGCTTAATTTTTTTTTAAAACCAATCGATATAGTTTAGAGGTTAAATAAAACTTGTAGTTCTACGCACTTCTGTCTAAAGCTACTGATTTAGCTACTACCTATGAAAATGCTGATAAGAGGAAGAATCATGAGTGACTGTACTGCTTATAAGATTGAAAAGCTGGTCCTAAGGAAGGTTTTCATGTATATTGGGCATTCTTCCCCTTCTGACATGTGTGTCTCGTGGCAGATGAAGCGGCCGTGGCTTCCTCTGGACCACAGCTAGGCAGCACCAACCCCTGCCAAACTCTTGTGTAGGAGGATCTGGGCGTCTATCTCAGGTAGCATCTCCTAGATGGATGAATTCAACAGAATGGATGTGATACAGTGGCTTTTCTCTGGGCTCAAATTTCACTTTAATTCTGCTCTCCTCCCTACCCCCACCCTTCGCTCCCAACCCTTCCAGCGGGGATTGCTTCTCACAGTTCCTCTTTCCTGAGTCTATGACATTAGGATTAACTGGAGAGTTTCTATATGTATTACCTAGTGAGAAATGGAAGATTTCCTGCCTTATCAGTAATGAAGAGTATCTGATGCAGAAAATAAGGTTGATGGCACAGGATGAGGTGGTTGGATGGCATCACTGACTCAGTGGACATGAGTTTGAGCAAACTCTGGGAGACACTGAAGGACAGAGAAGCCAAGCCTGGCATGGGTCCGTGAGGTCCCAAAGAGTCAGACAGACTGAGCAACTGAACAATAATGACACAGTCACCAGCGATTGCAGCCACCACTGATGGTGAGTTGGTGAGCAGGAGGGAAATCAGGAAGCAAAAGAATACCTGCCATCTAGCAGCCATCAGACTGCAGCCACTCCCTATGGTGAGCCCTGAGAATATGAAATGCAGGACAGTGGCCCCAGATAGCTGAGGTGCATATCAAAAGAATGATTTCAGTGAGCCCAGATTCTTGCAACTTCTCATATGTAGAAAAGTGCTAAATTTCTTAGCTTGAGAAATCTTGTTTTCCCTTAATTAACAATAATCTTGTGATGCTCAGACTACCTGTCCTTTGCTGAAAATTTCTGTGTCTCCTGGCTGCCCCCTGCCCCCCTGCTCTTGCCTCCTTAGGGCAGTTCCTTGAGATGGGCTTAAAGTCCTAAAATTCCCACTGAGTAAAATATAACTGCTGACTTTTAGGCTGAGAATAATTTTAAAGTCAGCACTAGGGATGGTGGCAGAGATGAGGGTTTCTCTCTTACTGGCTTATTTTCTCTGAAGATTCATTCAGCGCAGTTAGAATGTGTGGCGAGGAAGGAGGAGGGGGAATCAGATGTTCTATTTTTTATCAGCCCAATTTATTCTGTTTTACTTTCAGGGACACAAGTTGCATTCTGCCGGCCAGCTTGTGATAATCAGTTTAAAGTGACATTTGCTTTGTAATCCATTTCAGGTAAAGCATATGCATTACCTGAATTGAATAAACAAGAGGAGAAAAACATAACTATAATCTGTTGGAGAAAATTCCCATTGACAGAGTGACAGTTTTTTTACCAATTTTTTTACTCCCAATCATTTTTGCCAGGAAACGTATGATACCCCCACAAAGGATAAATACAGACTCTAAGTGTATCCTGGGATCAGAGCATCAGAAAGCCATTACCACCCCTAGTTCTGAAGGGGTAACCCACTGAAACTAGCTGTGTTAGAAGGGGCCTCCAACAGGGGCTGGGGCCTTCAACAGGGGCTGGGGCCCTCAACAGGGGCTGGGGCCCACAGAAGAGGAATTAGTTCTGCCAGTCATGACCAGCCCTAGAGAAGGAAATGGCAACCCACTCCAGTATTCTTGCCTGGAGAATTCCATGGACAGAGGAGCCTGGTGAGTTACAGTTCATGGGGTCGCAAAGAGTTGGACACAACTGAGTGACTAACACACACACACACACACAACCAGAACTAGGTAAGGAAAATTCATGGGAAATGAATGCGTAGGGCTCTCTTTCCAATCTGTGAACTCCTGTCAGTGGTCCCCTTTAGAGAAACCCAACTTGAAGACAGAGGGCAAGGGAGCCTATTGATTCCAGCATCCCAGTACACAGAGTTGGGTGAGCCAGGTAGACAGTGTATGAGAAACAGCAAATGACGAAGAGTCATCATGTAAACGGACCTTTAAGATACAAGCCATACTCACTCCCCTGTTCAAACTATAATGCCTTTCAAAGCACAGTTCAGGCAGAGCCTCTTGGGAGCTTTTCCTGGTAACCCTAGTTTTTACTGATTTCTCTCTTGTTTGACTTTATAGCACTTAAAGCTTCTCTTAGTATTTCTCATTACACACATAAGGAAAGGGAGTTATAATCTGATATCTGAACTATTTCTTTTTGCCATATATTGAGGCTTGGTTAGAGGCTGTACTGATGAATGGTTATCTTATATTTAATAGCACTGCTCCTTAAAAACATAATATTCACTCTATCTCTTAATACTTTAATGCTTCTGAACTTCCTATCCCTGTGGGTACTTCAAGGTTCATCAGTTTTATTCTCTTAACACTATTTATTAATTGCCTTCTATGAAAGTGTGAAAGTGAAAGTCACTCAGTTGTGCCTGACTCTTTGCAACCCCATGGACTATAGAGTCCATGGAATTCTCCAGGCCAGAATACTGGAGTGGGTAGCCTCTCCCTTCTCCATGGGATGTTCCCAACCCAGGGATCGAACCCACGTCTCCCACATTGCAGGTGGATTCTTTACCAGCTGAGCCTTAAGGGTTGGTTGGTTCCAACCCTGTATATGTGGAGGTGAGGAAATAGCTCTTGATGTCAGGAGCTTCTATTCTTTCTTTCCATTCACGGATTTACTCATCTGTTCAATAGCCTTGTAGTATGTACCTATTATGTGTCAATTACTGTGCTCGGCACTGGGATTCCACTGGCGACAGGAAAGTAGACCTGGCATCATGGAACTTGCAATCTACTGAGGGAGAAGTCATCCAAAAACAATTCTAAAAGCATCACAGGAGCAAGTGTAAAACTGCAACTATGATAAGTGCAATAGAAACAAGCAGACAGCAGTGGGGAAATCTAACAGAGGGAATTGACTTAACGGAGATAAGAGAAGGCTTCCTTGAAGACAGGGTCATTTACCTGAAACCAGAAGAATAAATAAGAGTTAACTAGATGACTGCTAGGGGGCACTTCATAACTATAGGGGACAGCAAAGTCCTTGTGTCCAAAGAGGAGAGCAAGGAAGGAGAACTAAGAGCAATAATGGATTAGGCAGAGGAACTAGGAGACTATGGGCTTCCCTGGTGGCTCAGAGGTTAAAGCGTCTGCCTGGAATGTGGGAGACCTGGGTTCGATCCCTGGGTTGGGAAGAGCCCCTGGAGAAGGAAATGGCAACCCATTCCAGTACTCTTGCCTGGAGAATTCCATGGAGCCTGATAGGCTATAGTCCACTCCAGTACTCTTGCCTGGAGAATCCCATGGAGGGAGGAGCCTGGTAGGCTACAGTCCATGGGGTCACAAAGAGCTGGACAAGACTGAGCAACTTTATTTTACTTTTTACTTTACTAGGAGACTGAGAACAGAGACAAGGGCCAGGAGCTGCCTGCCAGGGAGTTCTTGGTAAGGATTCTTGGTAAGGATTCCATTAAGAGTGATGAAGTTTGGGATTAATACAGACACATTACTATATATAAAACAGATAAATAACAAGGACCTATTGTATAGCACAAGGAATTATATTCAATATCTTGTAATAATCTATAATGGAGAAAAATCTTAACAGTGTATATAATATATATGTATAACTGAATCTCTTTTCTATACACTTGACAGTAATACAACTTTGTAAATTGACTATAATTTTTAAACACAGAGAAAAAACATAGTTCATGCATACATAACTTTATAATACTGGTATGAACTCTTCATTCAACAAAAATTTTGCTGTAGAGAAGATTTAAGTGAAAAACTTGAATTCTTTCCAATAAAAATATGCACAATTGACTAATAAAAAGGAAAAAAAGCAGTGAAAATAGATTTGTGATTTGAAATAATCCTTTGACTTTTATGTGGAATGGTGTGGTTGAGGGGAGGAGGAGTGGTGGCTTAGAGGAGGATATAATGTAAGAAAGAAAGGGAAGCGGGTGAATTTGAATGACATGGGGTGGGGCGATAAGATCCATAAGGATTTGGTGAATTGTTGGATATTCAGAAGAAATATACAGTGAGAAAGCATATATCACACATTAGTAAAATGGGTGAGCAGCTAGTCATTGAGATAGAAAATAATCACATAGCCCCAGATACTCACATACAAGAGGGAAAACACAGGGCCATACATGCCATCCTGTAGAAATATTACAAGAGTTATAACAGAGTATATAAGAAGATATGGCACAACACTATAAATGACTACTTTTTTGAGACTTTAAAAAATTTTATTTATTTTTAAACACCCAAACATTCTGTGTTGGGGTGTAGCCAATTAACAATGTTGTGGTAGTTTCAAGTGAACAGCGAAGGGATTCAGCCACAGATGTGAAATTAAGATTAAAAATATATATATATGGTAGAAGCAAAGAGGGGTGAAAATCATGCATAGTCAATAGAGTGTCTTTAAAGCTAAGGACACTGCCCAAGGGTATGACCGCTGTCTTACTAAATTAGTCACTAAAGCTTGAATCACCATAGATATAAAAAAACTCAAGGCCTTCCCTAGTAGCTCAGCTGGTAAAGAATTTGCCTGNATATTACAAGAGTTATAACAGAGTATATAAGGAGATATGGCACAACACTATAAATAACTACTTTTTTGAGACTTTAAAAAATTTTATTTATTGATTTTTAAACACCCAAACATTCTGTGTTGGGGTGTAGCCAATTAACAATGTTGTGGTAGTTTCAAGTGAATAGCGAAGGGATTCAGCCAAAGATGTGAAATTAAGATTAAATATATATATATATGGTAGAAGCAAAGAGGGGTGAAAATCACGCATAGTCAATAGAGTGTCTTTAAAGCTAAGGACACTGCCCAAGGGTATGACCGCTGTCTTACTAAATTAGTCACTAGAGCTAGACTCACCATAGATATAAAAAAACTCGAGGCCTTCCCCAATAGCTCAGCTGGTAAAGAATTTGCCTGCAAGGCAGGAAACCCTGGTTCAATTAGTGGGTTGGGAAAATCTTCTGGAGAAGGGATGGGCTACCCACTCCAGAATTCTTGGGCTTCCCAGGTGGCTCAGCTGGTAAAGAATCCACCCATAACATGGGAGACGTGGGTTCAGTCCCTGGGTTGGGAAGATCCCCTGGAGAAAGGAATGGCTACCCACTCCAGTATTCTGGCCTGGAGAATTCTATGGGCTGTATAGTCCATGGGGGTCACAATTTCTAAAATGAGTCCATTTCATGCAAGATTATATAGTAGGCAGAAGCTGGGAAATTATGGGAATGTGTTCTTCTTCCTTTGCAGTCAGAAAAACGGAGATTTATGGCTCTTAATAATGTGGCCAATGTCATATACTCTGAGTCAGCAGAAAAGTAAAGGGAGAAAAATAATCAAGTTTCAAAGTGCTAGAAGGAAACTTCGAGATCTTTTGATGCAGCCCCTTCATGGGCCAAGAGTAGAAATTTTTGTCAAGGTTTGACAGGTAGCAACAGAGGTGTAACTAAAACCCAGGTGTCTCGACTCCCAGTCCTACATTTCTTTTTTCACTCCTGCATATGAATGGAATTTCAAGCTAATGGTTCACTGCCCAAGGATTTGGCCTCTCCCAGTAGCCAAAGAATACTTTTTGAAAGTGGCGGGGAGCTAAAAAGCACCATGGAGCAACTGAGGCTCGGCTATGTTGGGTTAAAACATAAGCTGATGTGAACCTTGGCAAGTCTAGGAGGACCACATCTGAGAACAATTACAACAGTTCCCTGTGATCTCAATTTCTTCACCTATAAAATGTGACCGTCGTGAATAATTATGTTCTTCTTCTATGAAAGTATGGTTCCATGTATGATTTCTCCAACATCTAAATATCCCGGCTGGACTTGGGAAAATAACTCTACCTTTCATTGTTTGGAATATGTTTCCTGGTGAAAGGGAATATGTGCTGGTTTTTATCATTGAACATATTTTCATGTTTAAACTCCAGAGAAAGTGAGAGGAAAGCATAAAACAGGAAGCATCTGTATTTTTCACTGGCAGAGCAAGTGGAATTTGATGTGACTTCAATATTTTTTCACTGCCTTATATTCACAGATGGCGCGAATTCAAAAGTGCTTTTGCATAAGAAAATGGGTGGAAACTGGTAAGGAGATCTTGCAAAGAGAGGAGGGGAGAAAGGACAGAAGGCAAGAAGGGAGTGGGGAAGGAAGAAAGCTGGAAGATGATAAAAATCCTCAGGTGTTACTAACTCAACACTGCAGGAAGGAAGGGGAAGGGCAAAGAAGGGAGAGGAAGAAGGAGGGAAAAGTGGAAGAGGAGGAAGAGGAGGAAAGGAGAGAAAGATTGCAAAATTGAACTGACTTTTCTCAGTACGGTCTAGAGCTAGGGCTTTGGTTCAGAGCTAGCCGATCTATTGGGTGGCCAAAAAAAGTCATTTGGGGTTTATCCCTAGCATCTCATGAGTCCCAAACGAACATTTTGGCTAACCCAACACTTGGATTGATTCTTCTACTGACTGCTGACTGAGCAGTGTAAATTATGCAGGCTACCATTCTCCTCTTCCAAAAGACAAAGCAGCCAAGAATGAGAGAAGAGTTGCAGGTGAACAGAGCCACACCAAAGAACAAGCCTGCTGTTTGCACAAAAGCACGTGTTCAGCAGGACTTGGTCCCAACACCTGGATTGAAGCACCTAATCTCTCTCACACTGCCTTGGAAGGAAGCTGTGTCGCCAGGGTGGTTATTTGATCCCCAGAACTAAACTGTTATGTCCTCCCATTCTACTTTTCAGACCACCCAAGGGCCTCCAGCTCTTGTTTACTTGGCCGTCTTTTCATATCTACAGAAGAATACTACTATCACTTTCTTCCTTCATGCACCCATGGGCTCTGAAGTTTTCCAACCCTAAGGCTCTCCGAGAAGTCAGCAATGTATCAGAATTTAGATTCAAGGAATATTCTTAAAGAGCTTTTCAGTGGGTTTCTTGACTGAAAAAGTAAGTGACATGCAATATTTTGCAATTGATGAGAGAACGTCAAGGAGTTGGCTTGCACCTCCTTATTTGGCTGGCTGCATATAGCTAACACCTACTTTCTTTGCGTACCTTAAATTATGAGTAGTAATGACAGGGAGAGAGAAGGATAATCAAATAGCTTTGAACCAAAGCCTTAGCTCTAGACAGTACTAAGAAAAGTCAGTTCAATTTTGCAATCTTTCTCTCCTTCCCTCCTCTTCCTCCTCTTCCATTTTTCCCTCCTTCTTCCTCTCCCTTCTTTGCCCTTCCCCTTCCCCTTCAGAACTCCATTAGAGAACTGTAGATAGACAGGAGAATGTAGAGGGCTTCGGGAGACCACAATAAGACCAATGATCACTCAAGAAAGTAATGGGGAAATTCTAAAACAGTGTGGGCTTGTCTCATTCATAAAGGATAACAAGTTGCTTAGCATCAAAGCTAGGTTGGCTTGTTTAAAAATAAAACCAAGCAGGCTTGCTTAACAACAAAACCACGTAGCAGAAGCAGGAGACATGCCCCCAAATAATAAAACAATGGTGGTGTAAGATCCACATCCCGCCCAGCGAGCTCAGTAAATTATGCTCTCTGCACACATGAAAAACAATTTGTGGACCTAGCTTAACCACACAGGGACAAGGAAACTCCCCTGCTCAACCTGGAGGAGGAGCTGATAATGGAAGCATGACATCTTCTCAAGAAAGACAAAGAAGCTTTTTCTCCTCCCTACTTTTCCTTTGCTTATAAAACTAGTCCACTAAGTTCTTGGGCTCGGCATGTCTCGCTTGCACATAAGCCTCATAAGCATCCTATTCTAATGAATCACTTCTTATCTATCACTTTGCTCTTGCTGAATTCTTCTCTGTATTGAGACATAAAGGGTGGTTGGTGGTAATGGAGCTCCTTGGAGCCCCAGAAAGGGCACCAATCAGTTCCAGTAAGGTTAGCTGGTAGACCATGGAGGCAAAAATTTGTTGATCCCTCACTCTCTTCCTCAATAATACAACCTGGTGATCTGCTGGGTTCCCCAAAAGTTTGTTGGGGTTTTCCCACATAACGTTACGAGAAAACCCGAATGAACTTTTTAGCCACCCCAACACTCCCCTCTCTCCTTTTCTGTACTTGGTCATCCTCCTCTTTATCAACAGTCAGTCTATGGCGGATCACGGAGGGAAGGTTGCCAATAGTGAGGGGACAGGGAGAAACATACAGGATATATTCATCCTGGGGGTGTTTCTTCCTCTGCTTCTGGAGCGGCACTGTCCCTTCCCTGTCCCTTCCCCTACCCTCCCCCAGTTCTGCCCCTACTTCCTTGTGAACCCCATACCTCACTTCTGACCCACTTGGAAGAAACCCCCTAAATGCCCAGCCTATCTCGAGTCTTCCTTCAAAGCTTTGTGGATTCACTGCTAGAATTCCTCTGTACTTCCCCCCTTTCACCACAAATCCTAAGAGGAAGCACCAGAGACTGCTTCATACCTCCTTGGTTTCTGATTGTTGCTAACAGATTTACTCATTTATTCTGAAGAATCGGAAGTTCTTTCCCAGTGGACAATAATGAAGAGAAACCTTGGTTTAAAAGCTACCGGCTGAGGCATTTGATGAGAAAGCGGCTGGTCCTCGTTGAGACTAACATTAGGACATAAAGCACCTTCTGCCACACTTCAGAGCCCACTGAACTTTTAGAATTCAGGGAAACCCCTGGCTTTCACTTTTTTTTTTTTTTTTTTTAGCCACAAGGCAAAAGGAAAATCCCCTCTGCTATTAATAAAACAAAATACAGTATGGTGTGAAAGTCGCTCAGCTGTGTCAGACTCTTTGCAACCCCATGGACTATAGTCTCTGTTCATGGAATTCTCCAGGCAAGAATACTGGAGTGGGTAGCCTTTCCCTTCTCCAGGGGATCTTCCCCATCCAGGCATCAAACCCAGGTCTCCCGCATTACAGTTGGATTCTTTACTGTCTGAGCCACCAGGGAAGCCCAAAATACAGTAGGCTTTGTCACAAAGAATTATTATTATATGTGAATATGATTATGCCCTACCTTTGGGTTTCTTAATGGGTTTAAATCTGAATGGGTTCTCTTATCCCTTCAGATAGATAGTCACAACAGGTGAATTTATTTAGATGGGAGAGTCATTTGTATCTCATTAATTTTTTTCAGTCTAAAAGTGGATAAGCAAACTTGCCTCAGAGATTCATTAGTGTCGTGTATTTTGGGGGCTGTCCTGAAGGTTTAAGTGGTGCAACATATTCTTTGGGACAGTTGCTTTTGATTTCCAGAGAACAGACTTAAAATCTGCTTTGAAATCAGTATTTTCTTATAAATTGGAGACAGGCTATATTACTGGAAATAGTTCTGTATACATTGATGTGTAGACTGTAGGCAGCCAAGGAGTTTACTATTTAAAGAACTCTTATGGGAAATTCTCTCATATTCATTGATCACCCCCCAACATTATCTGAGTTATGAGTATGAATTAGGTGTCCTTAAAACAGTACCTACACGTAACTAATACTAGGGTTTTCAGTCTTTTTCAAACATTTTTTTTAATCCATTAACTTATCTTTAAAATTAAAAGTTAAACTTAACAATATGTAACAATGCCATCAAGGTATCTTCAAATATTAGGGCCACAGTGTCCTCTATAGTTTGTAAGTCTCCATCACCAACACCCAAAGTGAAGTCTATCTCCGTATTTATAAAAAAAAAAAGACTTAGACAAAAACTACTATTTCTCTTCTTCTTAGTAAGCAATGTTTCTCTCTGATGGAATGTCCGAACACTACATGAATAGTAAAGCCTGTCAGAGTGCAATAGGTTATTTGAATATAGCTGTGGAGTAATCTGGATGCAAAATAAATAGCTGAATTACAGAGTCTTATTTTTAAATTTAGCTTGATAGAACCTAGCTCACTGATGGGGCATTTATAGAAAGGGACAGTAGTACTGGAGTGTCAGTCACTCAGTCGTGTCTGACTCTTTGCGACCCCATGGCCTATTGTAGCCCACCAGGCTTCTTTGTCCATGGAATTGTCTAGGCAAGAATACTGGAATGGGTATCTTCTGGACCCAGGCATCAGACCTGGGTCTACTGCCTTGCAGGCAGATTCTTTACCATCTGAGCCACATGGGAAGCCCATAGATGGGGTGAGAAGTTTCCATTTCTGTCCTCCCTTCCCTCTTTCCATTAAGTGGGAAGAAAAGTTATGACCAACCTAGATAGCATATTCAAAAGCAGAGACATTACTTTGCCAACTAAAGTCCGTCTAGTCAAGGCTATGGTTTTTCCTGTGGTCATGTATGGATGTGAGAGCTGGACTGTGAAGAAGGCTGAGCGCCAAAGAATTGATGCTTTTGAACTGTGGTGTTGAAGAAGACTCTTGAGAGTCCCTTGGACTGCAAGGAGATCCAACCAGTCCATTCTGAAGGAGATCAGTCCTGGAATTTCTTTGGAAGGAATGATACTAAAGCTGAAATTCCAGTACTTTGGTCACTTCATGTGAAGAGTTGACTCATTGGAAAAGACTCTGCTGCTGGGAGGGATTGGAGGCAGAAGGAGAAGGGGACGACAGAGGATGAGATGGCTGGATGGCATCACGGACTCGATGGACATGAGTCTGAGTGAACCCCGGGAGTTGGTGATGGACAGGGAGGCCTGGCGTGCTGTGATTCATGGGGTCGCAGAGTCAGACACGACTGAGCAACTGAACTGAAATGAACTGAACCCTCTCATTGGAAATACTGCAGAAGGCTTGGTGCCCATAGAAGGGACGTGGTGAATGATCTCTAAAGTCCCTTCCAACACTGCAGTTCTATGAATGTCACCCAAAGGCACCAGGACCCACAGTGCAACACTGAAGTCCGGGACCCGAGGAGGAAGTCTGGATCCACAGCCACTCCTGTCCTTCTGGCCCGTCCTGCCTGTTGCCAGGTCCTCTGGCCCAGATTCCTGATTCCAGCGGCTTCACCTGGTGCTCTCCTTTTCATTCCTTACCCACTTCCCTAGCAAGTACCACCTCTCAGGTTTCTGATCCTCGTGGTTTCTCCTGCCCACCCCTCACATTTGCCCTTGATGTCATGCTTCCTAAGGTCTCACTCACGGAGCACTGGGGCCTCCCCCTGGCCTGACTTCTATACAGCTCTAAACTATAGCTGATCTCACCCACCTCCCCTTTTGACTTGCCTTGCCTTCCAGATCCAAACCTTCTTTCAACTTGCAGAATCATGTGCTAGGAGCCCTTTTACTTAGGAAGTCATTTTTATTTCATACTGCTTAATTTATATTGGTGGGTTTTATTTTTGTCCAAATGGCAGCCTGATTTTTAGCTTCTTTGCTTTCTTGCGGCCTATCTCTCAGACATGTTACAGGATTTGTATCCAAGGAGTCTCCAGACATGTCAAGAAATAATATATCTCAATCTCTACTTCTTAGAAATCTCTTTGGGCTATGCATATGTCATTTTCTCCCTTGATACCTGGATCAAGGGCAGCTCCTATTTGCTATAACTTTTTTCTTCACCAGCCATCTTGCCTCTTATCTATAATACAGATACCTCTTAGCTATTACATCTTTTCCTAAGGAATTTCCAATCTAATTTTCTCTCTCTTTTTTTTTTTCTAGCCACCATTCCAGTTTACAGATGAGAAGATGACAAAAGATAGCACCTTAGATCCCATCTCTGTTGATGCAAATGTTGATAGGAAGTTGACAAACACTGGAATCTGAAAAGTACACAGAAATTTTACAGCTTGGTTTTTGCACACCAGATAATAGGAGACAGGATGCTTTGCAACGAATATAGAAACGGGACACTTCTTCATTCACACTAATCTGTATCTTCTGAACAAATGAGGAAAGGAAGTGTAGTTCTCTTAGAGCTTCAAAGGCACCCGAGATGCTCAGGTACCCTCAGGGCAGGGTTCTTTTCATTCTGCCATACTCTCAGCGGGAGATGTTTGCAAATTAAAATGTGTCTTCTCCACTGAATATGCCATTTATTGTCCTAGAAGGCTTTCAGCCCCTTTGTTTCTTTCATGTACAGAAAATGAGCAAAAATGCAGTTTGTAAATGCCAGGTAACCTCAGCTGTTTAGGACTATTTTCATTTATTTGTCTTTTGAGAATTGCATTTGACATATACAAATGCCTTCTTACAAGCAAATGGATATGGTAACAAAGCATCTTAATACATTCAATCAATACATTTATAAGAATACTTCTTTTAGAAAATTTCAGGTCTTGCTGATACTGCCAAGAAAACAACTCCGGCAGATGAAAGAATTTTAAAGCTGAACTCTATCGATCAGTCCTTTTCCTTAATATTCCCCTTGCATTTTACGTTTCCAAATAGCTTACAACCGTTCATCAGGTATTGCTTACGTCAAACCTGTTGGACAAAATATATGGGCAAACTCCATTTTCCGAATGGGGACACTGAGACCTGGGGAAAGAAAGTTTCTCCTCGAAAGCTACTGTAACCAACCCAAGAAAACCATTTTACTTTTTTATGGGACTTGAAATAATTATGAAGCTCCTGCCACATAGCAGCCACTTTATTCGAGTCTTCCTCCTTTTTCTCTAAAATCAGAACAATCAACAACGAGGTACTGAATGCCCCTACACTATTCTCTACGGGGATGAAAAAGAATGCTCTTGTCTCAAGGACTTTGTAAGCTATTTTTAAAGAAAACACATAAATTCATAACAAAATATATAACCTCCAAGGGAATTTATACTAAATGGCCTGTTCAGCATCATGGACATCAGGAAAAGAAGGACACCGCTTCGGACCTAAGTGATCAGGGAAGTTGTTCATGGAAGCTGATTTGGTTCCTGAGGGTGGGAAAGGCTTTCCCAGCTAGGAGACACCCAGGAGCCAACGCTGAGACACCAGAGTGTGCGTGCATTATTGAGACAATGAGGAAGAGGCCAGCTAAGAAATTTCACAGAGAGAGAACTTAGTATAATGAGTCTGCACTTGCTATAACTTTGGAAATTAGGTATAAAAGAAGTGGTAAAATTTTGAGAAATGTCCAGCCCAGGCTTCTTTTTTTAATATATATATTATGTATTCATTGGGCTGTGTCGGGTCTTAGTTGCAGCATGTGGGATCTTTCCTTGCGGTGCATGAGTTCAGATGTCCAGTGGGATCTTAGTTCCTCAACCAAGGATCAAACCCACACCCCCTGCACTGGAACACAGATTCTTAACCACTGGACTACCAGGGAAGTCCCCAGTCCGGGTTTCTTAAAGGCTCAGCTTTATTGTCATCTTTGTAATCCTTTGTATGGGCTTATACACACTTGTACAGGAGTAATTAGAGAGAGAGAGCAATTAAAATTCTCTTAAGAAGTAGGGGTATTTCTATTATTCCCACCTTGAGGATGACAAAACTGAGGCTCATGATGCTACCTTGCCTAAGTCCACACAACTATTAAACTCTGGGATCAGCTTCGAGACCCTAAATATCAATCTTCTCCAAGTCTTTTAACCACTCTGCTAAGACACAGCCCCTGGTGACTGCTGCCCAACTGGAGAATAATAGAGGGGGACAGGTTGAAATTGGGAGTCTTGATGGGTTTCTTCCTCTACAACTTAATAGCTGTAAAGACCTGAGCAAATAACATAATAAATCCACCTCTCAGTTACCTATCTGTGAGAGTAAATGGAAAACAGTTGAAAATAACAACCCCTTCTGGCACATTGTGAAGAGCTGGTGCAATGGTGTCTACTTGGTGCCTTGTGTATAAAAACAAACAATTCCCAGAAGTTTGCTTGTCCTGCTTCCCCATGTCATCCGCCTCTAATATTTAAATACATAATCTATTAAACTACTTCCCACAGTGCCATCTGTCTCTAATATTTAAATGCATAATCTGCTAAACTAGGTCACATGACTTGGCCTCACTCCCTACATCGTTCAGCAGTTCCTGAAAGTCTTTGTAAATTAACAGAGGTGGTAAAGTGATCTATGTGAATCTCCCTGGAAAGGCTTCACTGTGGGCAGAGTCTGATATTTTGAAGTTAAGTTTCACCTCTGCGGCTTTTTTAGTGTGTTCTGGTTATGGCAGAGTGATTAGTGCTCAGGCCCTGGGGTCTGACTGTCAGATTCAAATCCTGGCTCCACTCTGTCAGCTATGTGTGTCTACCAGGGTCACTTACTGAATCTGGTCCAGCCTCAGTTTCCTTACCTCTAAAATGGGAATAGTAATAGTATCACACGCTTGATGAGTTAATAAGCCCAAAACACTGGTCACAGGCAATCAAGAAATTTAGCATCTGTGATTTTAAACTATTATGATGATGATGGCTCACAGTAACCATGCTAATAACTTTGTTTTCATATTATAAAAGCTTTCACAGGTACTATTAATAGTATATTTGAGCACTATGTTTATCCAGAGAGAATGGTAAGGTAATGGTTATTATCCCTATTTCCTAACAATTTTCGGGAGGGGGGGAATAGGAGTAAATCATACAGCATTAGTTTTCAATTTTTTGAACAATACAGAAAAATTCAAATAAAAAAGGAAAAATAATGCTGAATTCCACCCCCTCACAGTAAACCACAGCCAGTGGTCTGGTGAACACCCCTCCACTCACCTGTTTCTTGACATGTACATGTAACAGACATGCCAATGTCTCAAATGGGACCATACTCAGTGTTCACTCCACAAGCATTAACTGAACACCAAGCCTGGATGTAGGGGATACTGGTGGAGCTGGAGGGAAGGGCATAGTTTGAAAAGCATTTGGAGTTAAAAGGTATCATGATGGATTAGATACAGATGAGAAAGATCAGGGGACAAGGATAATTTGTGGGTTTTGCCTCTGAAAGAAGATTGGTTGAAGATTTAGGATGAAGCAAGCACTCCCTTCTGTAAGTGATACTTTGTATTCATTAATAGGCTACAATAATTGTCTATGCCTATCAATATACGTGCATATTATCACTTTTAATGACTGCATAGATTTCATGTTATTTACAGTTTTCATGCATAGTCAGCTATTCTTAAACTGACAAACACTACGGTTGTTTCCAATTTGTCACAATTTCCAATAAGGCTGCATTGAATATATTTATAAAGACATTTGGCTTTATGTTCAATTATCTTCTTCAGATATATTCTAGGAAGGGGAAATTGATGCTTTTGAACTATGGTGTTGGAGAAGACTCTTGAGAGTCCCTTGGACTACAAGGAGATCCAACCAGTCCATCCTAAAGGAAATCAGTCCTGAATATTCATTGGAAGGATTGATGCTGAAGCTGAAACTCCAATACTTTGGTCACCTGAGGCGAAGAACTGACTTATTGGAAAAGAGCCTGATTATGGGAAAGATTGAAGGCAAGAGGAGGAGGGGACAACAGAGGATGAGATGGTTGGATGGCATCACCAACTCAATGGACATGAGTTTGGGCATGCTCTTGGAGTTGGTAATGGACAGGGAAGCTTGGCATGCTGCAGTCCATGGGGTCACAAAGAGTCAGACTGAGCAACTGAACTGAACTGAAAGGGTATCAGAACAAACATTTTGATATACACTGTCCTCCATCAAAGCTGCACCAATGGAAGCTCACATCAACAGAACAGGAGATTTCCTACCATCTATCAGTCTATCTTTGTCAACTCTGGGTACCAATGCTCTTTTAAAGCCTTTCTTTTAAAATGTCCATCTAAAAATAGATGAAGATTCAGAAAGGTTAAGTAACTCACATCATGTCACACAGCTAGAGCAGGGAAGCTGGAGAGAATATCCAATTTTCCCACTGAATGCTCATTCTGCTGAATCTATCATTTTAAGGCATTCTCTCTCAAAAAGACAAAAAAGTAAAACAAAAGTGCAAACTCTTTACAGATGGCGCATGTTTGGTCCTAGCCCCACCCCTCAGGGTTCAGAAGTAATAATTCCCGCACTGGACTCCATCAACAATGCGCCAAACAGGACGATGTTGAAGGGAAAACCCTGACAGCCCTCCAAATCCAAGATTTTTCTTCTTCTGGGTCTTTGCACTGAAAACTATCAAGAAATTGATGCCTTGGGGCTAAAACAGTAACATCTAAAATCCTCTTCTTAAAATACACAAAGTTGCTTGTTATGATAACAAACACGTCAAAACCAGTGGCAGGGTGCAGCCTGGAAGAAATGAAGCTGAGCTCACGGGGTAGTGTTGACATGGGAAAGCCAGCCACAGGCAGGTGAGCTGTGAGAATACAAGTAAGGGAAACTCCACTTCAACTCACTATACAGGACACAGCCTGCCAAGACGCCTGGAATGTTCAGCACAGTGTAGTGACCTCCTTGAATGAGATTTCACTTCGGCACCAAAGACACGGCATAAAGGTAGGTCGCCAAGGCTCCGATTCTACTTCTTTTATGACATCCTCCTCCCCAACGTAGATCCTTGCCCCTGTACACACAGACATTTCTCACCAAAAAAATTAGGTCCTCAGGGGGCACTTCCGCAAGTATTGCAGCGGACATGTGCTACGCAAGACAACAGTGGCTGGAGTGGGCTGGGCTCTGGGACCCATGAGACCAGAGGTTTCCTTCCTTTGGGAAGCAACCAGTCTGTCTGGTCCTTGCAGTACGCTTTGGCCAAAAATGCTCTCGCCAGAGAAAGGAAGGCGAAGTCCAGAGAAAGGAAGGCGAAGTCCAGAGATAAGGTGTAGGTTGAGAGGAAATTAATGCTGACTGTTTCTATACATACCACACATCTTACAAGGCATGTAATTCTCTAACTAAACCCTCATGATAATCTCGTAATCTCTTATTCCCCCTCTTTTTTTTTTTTTTGGCCACATGTTTGCATGCTGTTCTTTCCTCAGCTTTTTAAAGAAATCAAAAGTTTTTCTATATGAAAACTTCCTCCAACAAATAGGTGGAGGAAACATCACATGACACTGTTTTCAGAAAACAAAGCTACGGATGCTAAGATCAACAAGCAATTTTTTCCACCAAATCACGAAGTTTAACCATGCTTTCACCAGTCCTTTGCTAGTGACATCAAACAAATTTCAAGGAATAGGCAATTTCCTGACTAATTATAAGTTTCAAGTCATTTGTGACAATTTTCTTTGTGGAAAATCTAACAGTTATAGGTCTCTATTGCTGACAGTCAATACCACATAAGGCAGAGAACTGCAAAGATTTCCATCGATTAGGTTAATGTGCCTTGGGGTTTATCGTTCTGAACATCATTTTATACAGATAGGGAGGACCCAGGAGACCAACTCTGACTCCAGGATATACTTGAAAGCTATGAATATGATTAATCTTCATTTTAGTAGTTTCATCAAGGTCTATCTTTTTCCCCTAAGGGAAGTGAAACCATCAAAGCTAGTCAGTAGGAAATTATGCTTTGGTTCCAATTAATAAGCATTTTACACTCTTCATAAGGTCTACTAGGAGATCATCAGTGACACAGATTTAAAGGAACCAACACGAAAAAGTTCTCATAGAGTCAGACATCCCCTCTCCTACACACGTTCTGGTGAACAACTTCAGGTTCTGACTTTGCTCCAGAGACACTGAGCAAACAGAATTCCTCCTTCTCTTATGTCCTTCCTTGATACTCATCTAAAATTTCTAGGTGTTTAGACACTAATCCAATGTGGTTTACATCAGACCTGCTCTACCAAGTATTGCCGTCCATGAAACTATAGTCACTGAGAAGGTGTTTTGCACCTTACAGTTTGCACCCCTTCCCAAAGAACTCCAAAGACCAGAGATTCTGTGCTCACTTTCCAAAACCTGCATGGAATTAGTTGAATTTTAAGGGAAACAGGGCATCAGAAAATGCCAGCCCTAGCCTGTACTTGGAGAAGGCAATGGCACCCCACTCCAGTACTCTTGTCTGGAAAATCCCATGGATGGAGGAGCCTGGTAGGTTGCAGTCCATGGGGTTGCTAGGAGTTGGACACAACCAAGAGACTTCACTTTCACTTTTCACTTTCATGCACTGGAGAAGGAAATGGCAACCCACTCCAGTGTTCTTGCCTGGAGAATCCCAGGGATGGAGGAGCCTGGTGGGCTGCTGTCTATGGGGTCGCAGAGTCGGACACGACTGAAGCAACTTAGCAGCAGCAGCAGCAGCAGCCTGTACTACAAACATTATNTTCACTTTCATGCACTGGAGAAGGAAATGGCAACCCACTCCAGTGTTCTTGCCTGGAGAATCCCAGGGATGGAGGAGCCTGGTGGGCTGCTGTCTATGGGGTCGCAGAGTCGGACACGACTGAAGCAACTTAGCAGCAGCAGCAGCAGCAGCCTGTACTACAAACATTATTAAAAATAATAAGCATTCGAACACCATGGATGGGTGGCTGCATTCATGATGTTCACGTCTATTCATGTTCTAAAGTCAGGTGGTTCCATCATTTGTGTACCATCTGTTTATGAGAATTAGAAAAAACACTTCCTCTAGGGTAGACACAGACCCATGCACAGAACTAAAACTTAGTAAAAGGTAACTAGTTGATTTTAGCCCTTGACTGGGTACTCTGTTCAGTACATATATAGCACGATTATTTACAGCAGCCCTGTAGGCATTATAGAAAAAGTCACACACTCCGATCTGAGCATTGAACTTCAGGAACAAAAACTTAGAATCAAGATTAATTGGAATTCTGTTCATATGTGTTTATAAGAAATATTATTCTCATGTGTTTATATGAATGTCCACTTTGTTTTTAAATAATAGTTTAAGCAGGCCCTCATTTGGGCTTCCCTGGTAGCTCAGCTGGTAAAGAATCTGCCTGCAATGCAAGAGACCTGGGTTTGATCCCTGGGTGGGGAAGATCCCCTGGAGGAGGGCATGGCAACCCACTTCAGCATTCTTGCCTGGAGAATCCCCAAGGATAGAGGAGCCTGGCAGATTATAGTCCATGGGGCCGCAAAGAGTCAGACACGACTGAGCGACCAAGCACTTAAGCATCTAAGAATGGCATTCATCCTAATAAGAGAAAAGAAAATTAGATGTACTTAGTAGGTTCTGGTGTAAGTATTCCAGAAAACAAGAAAGCAATTTGTTCTCCTTTAATATTTTTTATCCTTTTCCTAGGAAATCTCTATTTATGTCCCAGGCCAGACATTAGGTAGAACAAAGAGGAGACGAGAAGGAAAGATTGAGGCTTTGGCTGAATTTGGTTACCTCTAAACTTTGGATTTTCCCACCCAGTTGGCTAAGCCAAGATGAGACAGTGAAATTTCAGTCAAACATGCCACTGGCAGCATAGCTCTGCTACCACAAACAAGCCAACAGAGGTGAAAAACGGAAGATAGAATAATGGAAATCAATGCAAACAAAAGGACACTGCCTATCACTTAGGCTTCAAATTCTGTTTCAAAAACTGACAAGTATGCATGCATTGAAACCTAGCAATACACTTAGAAACCAGAACTGAGGAAAAAACATAGGCCGCAAGGACTTCAGGGGTGACCCATGAATCTGCTGTAATTATTCCATTATTTTCAGTTGTGATCCTGAAACTATTTGACCTGTAATGTCCTTATTTAGTGGGCACCTTAAAGGAGTCATCCATCCCAGCTCAGCATTTTTAGCCAGTCCCTGCTGCATCCAATGATGTACAAAACATTCCAGACAAAATCTCAGCCCCCCAAGTGTGTGAGTCCCAAGGAGGATTTATTTTCATGTGGAACAACCCACGTTTCTAGCCATTTGTATTCAGGCAATTCAAGTGTTTTCAAGAATATTCTACTAAAAATGTAATTACTTCTCTTTTAATAGAGAAAACGAAAAGAAGGAAGAAATTAGAAGAGACTTCCAGTAAATTGACTTGACTTTTTGTTTCCAAAGATTTGATAAAATCTCATACCAAAAGACAGTAAAGAACTAAGCAATTTCAGCCTAGCTAAGAGTCAAATATCTTCTACACTCTTACTAATTCAATTCAATAAATATTCACTGTATCTGTAGCAGACACTATTTAGACAATACACACAAACATAGATGCTCCTGGAATGATAATGTGGCCATTTAAATAGCAGTCCAGAGAAGGGTAACTTCTGTAGCAAAGACTAAAAGTTGTGAGAAAAAAATGAGTTTAGCTCATAATCTACTCAAATATATTCTAGATTTTTAGATAAAGGTGTAAGCTGTTCTAGAAGAACAGTGCAAAGTGGGAGATGCATAGATCGACAGATNTCCTGGAATGATAATGTGGCCATTTAAATAGCAGTCCAGAGAAGGGTAACTTCTGTAGCAAAGACTAAAAGTTGTGAGAAAAAAATGAGTTTAGCTCATAATCTACTCAAATATATTCTAGATTTTTAGATAAAGGGGTAAGCTGTTCTAGAAGAACAGTGCAAAGTGGGAGATGCATAGATCGACAGATCTGAGGTGATCTTGTCAAAGTGTAGCTCAGACACTTAGGCTTTATCCAAGGTTTTGGACATTCTTCTAAATTCTCTAACATGTAGTAACTCCTATAATTCTTTCAATAATCCTATGAGAAAGTACTCTTATTGTATCCATTGTACCCTTGAAATATTGGAAGCACAGAGATTTTACAAAATCGCCCAAAGGGACAGGATAACAAAGGGTGAAGCCAGTATTTGGGATCCTGTAGTCTGCTTCAGAGTTCAAAACTTTAACCCCCTGGCTAGAGCACCCTCCAAATGCTTACAGGAAGGGGAATAGTAACATTAATACAAACTTGCAGATAGATGAAGCAGCTCTGTGAAAAGATGAGAAGCGGCACACTTTCTGGGCTGGAGAGGACAATGCCCCATCTGGAGAGGGGGCTTACTCAATTTCAGGCAGGAATTTGGGTCTAGTTGCCAGATCTGATTTTTCCAGACAAGCAGATAATTTATTTTATGGGAAACCCCATGAGTTATAGATGCTGGAAACTATTCCCAAAAAATAAGCCAAAGAAAAGATATCCAAGGTCTAGATATTTGTGACATCTGCTCTGTTTTGAATGGAGTGGCTCTGAGCCTTTTATTTGGGGGCGGGGAGGGGGGTCATATTACCCTTTGAGAATCCAGTGAAAAATATACAAGTTCTCAGAAAAGTAGTTCTACACATACACCTAAAAATGGTTTTGCCTACAATTTTTCAGAGGTTAAGCATGGTCCCTGGGCTTCCAGGCTGACAATCACACACACACAGCCATCCTTATACAGTTTTTCTTCATGCTCATTGGTGAAGAAATCCACCCACCAATGCAGGAGACACAGGTTTGACCCCTGGGTCAGGAAGATCGCCTGTTGACTTTGGAAATAAGAGGAGGTAACTCAGTGTTGAATGGAATATGATGGACTACAAGTTTTAGGAAAAGAGCAGGCTTAGGTAACTGCCCTAACAGCTTCCCACATTTCATCCCTTTATTCCAGTGTTGGACCAAAAATGTCTCCTGAGAAATTTACTTCTCCAAATTTCATGAAAAACCAAGTTCATGCCACTGTTAATTCATATCCACTCAGTGGGGTACAGAGAGCCTGTTGTGTTAGGCACAGTGGAAATAATGAGAAAAGAAGTACACCAAGCAACTACAGCTTCTGTCTCCATGGCGCTCATCATCTGGTGAAGAATGCGCATTTCCAGTATACTTCCATTTTCTGTTACTACAAGTTGTTGAAATACAGAATAACCCAGTATCAGGAGATTTTTAGCCCTAACTAAATCCAATTTATTTCTATGTTGTTGTTGTTCAGTTGCTAAGTCATGTCCAGCTCTTTGTGATCTCACAGTCTGCAGCTCACCAGGCTTCCCTGTCCTTCACTATCTCTGGAGTTTGCGCAAACTCATGTCCATTGAGTCAGTGATGCCATCCAATCATCTCATCCTCTGTCACCCTCTTCTCTTCCTGCTCTCAATCTTTCCCAGCATCAGGGTCTCTTCCAATGAGTCACCTCCTCACATCAGGTAGCCAAAGTATTGGAGCTTCAGCTTCAGTTCTTCCAATAAATATTCAGGACTGACTTCCTTTGGGATTGACTGATTTGATCTCCTTGCTGTCCAAGGGACTCTCAAGAGTCCTCCAGCACCACAGTCTGAAAACATCAGTTCTTCGGTGCTCAACCTTCTTTATGGTCCAACTCTCATATTCATACATGACTAGTAGGAATATCACAGCTTTGACTATATGGAACTTGGTTGGCAAAGTGATGTCTTACTTGTTTTATTATTAGTACAAAAAATTCCAGGAATATTAGCACAGAGGCAACTCCTGTGGAAGGCAAATAAATACTTCTTCCTATGAAAAGTCATAGCAACTTAGCCTACAGACACAGACAACATGCGCATAGACCAATCAGACGAAGAAGCAGTCTCATGGCTTCTATTGTTCTCAAGCTGACAGAGCCTTAGCTCAGAGGCTGGTAGACCAGTAGACTCCAGGTTCTGATTGATGTCTGAAAGTCTGCATTTCACGCTTGCCAGGAAGGGCCTCTATCTGGGGCCTTCATGATATGACAAAGGAAGTAATATGGATTTAGCTTACATCACATTTATCACACTAAGACTCTTAAGATACATGCAAAAATTTGGTTTAAACTCAAGACAGACATAAATGCACATTTAGAAACCTGATCCATATTCTAACATGTGCCTGATATAATTCTGTATTTGTACATCTGTGCTCGCCCTATTTCAAAAACATTTCTTGCTTTCTCAGAGGCCAAATTCTCTTATTATCTCATCGGTCTAATGAATAATTTATAAGTACACGCAAAAAAAAAAAAATTCAAGGCTTTCTTGTGCTCTGTGCTCCAATACTCCAAGACAGGGGAAAATGGCAAGGCAATCTCAATAGTATTAAATGCTCTGNAATTCTGTATTTGTACATCTGTGCTTGCCCTATTTCAAAAACATTTCTTGCTTTCTCAGAGGCCAAATTCTCTTATTATCTCATCGGTCTAATGAATAATTTATAAGTACAAGCAAAAAAAAAAAAATCAAGGCTTTCTTGTGCTCTGTGCTCCAATACTCCAAGACAGGGGAAAATGGCAAGGCAATCTCAATAGTATTAAATGCTCTGGCCCCTTCCAATTTGCTAGGCAGATGTTCTCCAGACCAGAAGCTGGCATTCCTCAGCTAGGAAAGAGAAATTCCCCCTCCAAAACACGTGTTTGGAAATTGGAAGATTGTAGATGTCGCCTATTTGTGGTCTCTGAAGGTCAATGACACATGAGTGGAAGGATAATCATGCCAAATATTGATTTTCCAAAGCAAGTGTGCTGATGGACTCTTCAAGGAGATTACACAGCCGAGGAAGTCTGAGAATTAACAAATGTTATCAACCCTCACATCACAAGGGCCTGGCATCCCATGACTGCAAATAACAAAAGAGCAGGAAAATACTAACTCAACCAAGTCACCTTTGCCATCCTCAGGTACCAGTCATTAGGACTTTGAACATCCTAAGATGCTCCGGTCAACCAGATGCACTGGATATCCATTCATCTATCAGTTCAAAGAATGCCTGATGTCAGGCTGAATGAGGCTCCTGGGGCTGTAGGTATAGGGAAGCCATAAGTCTCCTTACATTAAATTGTGTTTTCATGCAGTGCAAATAGACACTTAATAGCTGGTTTGATCCCCTACCCAGGAAACTGATGGAAGAGGACAGCTACTTTCAGGGGATGGTAACAGAGTCCAAAGATGTCACACAGAGCTAAAGATTACTGGCAAACCTCCAGCAGTGCGAACTGGCCCTGAACAGACTTTTTTTTTTTCCAGCCTTGGGAATATTAGTCATGAAATCCAAGCAGCCATTCTTTTTTTTTTTTTTTCAAACTGTAAAAGCAATGAGTTTTATTAGTTGAAGTTACATGAAGTTTTTTTGTTGTTGTTGTTGTTTTCTATTGTTTGTTGTATGGCATGCCCAGAGCTGGGCAAGATTTTGGCACACGTCTCCATGGAACAAATGAAACAGTTATCCTGATCTTTAGACAGAGAGTCATTTGTCAATTTTTCAAGCATTACTTGGTGATGAGGGGAAAGTCAGGAACACACTGGATATGTGGATACATTTTTACACACACACACATATATGCTGAACTCAAGCAACTATCTGATATCTGACAAATAACACATCTGTAGACACAGGTTGGATACATGGTTCCACCAAAATTGGACATTAGCAAAGGTTTCACAGGCCAAAATTTAGCTTCAGCAGTAAAAGAAAGAAGAGAAACATGCCTTATGTCTTTGGAGTGCATTAGCGGTTCTTAACAAAAAATATCAACTAACTTATAAATAACATTTCTATAGCTTGTGCTAACAGTGCCCAAGTGTTAGAGGAGTATCTGCACTGTGTCCAAGTTCCTCAGTTTTGTGCCATGACTACTTTATCTTCTCTTGGCAGCTTACCACTCTCCTGGAACCACATCCCTTGACCGCGTCCTAGGATGGCCCACCGACTTTCCTGAGTCCTTACTTTACTTGGTAATAACCAACCAACTCATCACTACATATTGATCCCTTTGTGAAGCTTCTTAAAGATCCCCTGAGAAGCACAATGTAGATTTCCTGTTTTGAAAGAGTTTAAGATATTAATGAGATGTGCTCATCAGCACCAAGTACCAGATTAAAATAACTGATGGAGGGAGGGAAGGTAGGTGGAAGAAGGAGGAGAAAGAGAGAGAGAGAACAGACAGAGAATGAGAGAAAAGAGAAGAGAAAACAGAGAGATGGAGAGTGAGAGAGCAGGCACCACAGCAAGATCTCAAAGGCTCTCAAAGGTATTGATACGAATGTAAGTTCTGAGTTCAGAGGAAGGATAAATGGGACTGAAATGCTCAGGAGAAAGGAGGTGGAGGTGATGGGACTCCAGAGGTGCCTTAAAGTACTTGATTAGCTAAGAGGAAGAGGAAGAACATTTCAGGAGATGAGAAAGATGTGAGTAATGCAGAGTAACTGGAGACGACAGGAGAAATATCTGCCTGCCTGAAAGAGAATCTGTACTACAGAGCAGGAAAAATAAAGTTGGATAGGCAGGAAGGATTCTGATGATTGTAGGTCTTGGGTGTTGGTTGAGTCTTTGCATGAAGGAAATAAATGATGCCCCCCTGCCTGACAACATCACGGACATCAAACAGATGGCTCAGTATGGGTGAGAGAAATCCATCTACATAAAGGATAGACCTGACCTTCAGGGCTGTTGATTCAAATTCCAGAACTGCAGTATTGAAGTGATTCCTTCCTCCAACAAGGAAATATTTCCTGACAGGGATAATCATAGACCCTGGGTCCCGCAGGCATTTAGCAGCTGAGTCAGTGTGCCATGTGGGGAAAGAAACATGGCCATCCTACTCCATTCACGACTACAAAACTTATAGCTAGTGAATCCAAGAGTCCATGATTCAGCTACAAATGAGTACCTTATGAGATCACCTTAGGCTGCATGAATAAGGAATCTCCCTTAGAAAATATAAAGCATACCCAAAATAAGCCACGTGAGTCTTGTCACCAAGAGTTTATCATACATTATAAGCATGCATTCTCATCTTGCTATTTGCAACCTTATCTTTTAAAGCTAAGCAAACACATTCATATATTTCCAAATACACTAAGATATGCATTAACATGCCTTGAGTATTTCTATAATCTGTATATATATAACAGAAGGCTTCCCTGGTAGCTCGGTGGTAAAGAACATGCCTGCCAATGCTGGAGACATGGGTTTGATCCCTGGGTTGGGAAGAGCCCTCGGAGAAGGAAATGGCAACCCACTCTACTATTCTTGCCTGGGAGATCCCATGGATAGAGGAGCCTGGCGAGCTACAGCCCATGGGGTTGCAAAACAGTTGGACACGATTTAGCAACTAAACAACAACAAAGGGTTCATAACATCTCATTTTGTTTCAAAATGATTTATGATTTGTCAGGGAAAACATGGGTTTCCTTTCATCTGTGTTCCATGGTTGTGCTATAAATAGTTCTCTCTCCCATTCCATTCTCTGTCATCCACCAGGTCAAGTAAGCAGATTTCTTCCCCAGGCTCCTTCATTCTGGGAAATGGGTGGCGAAGAATGAGGATGAATAGGACTTTCCTCAGAGACATTGCAATGGCACCCCACTCCAGTACTCTTGCCTGGAAAATCCCATGAATGGAGGAGCCTGGTGGGGTGCAGTCCATGGGGTCACGAAGACTCGGACACAACTAAACGAGTTCACTTTCACTTTTCACTTTCATGCCTTGGAGAAGGAGATGGCAACCCACTCCACTGTTCTTGCCTGGAAAATCCCAGGGACGGGGGAGCCTGGTGGGCTACCGTCTATGGGGTCGCACAGATTCGGACACAACTGAAGCGACTTAGCAGCAGCAGCAAAATGATGAATATGATTTCCCCAGGTGGAAATGGGATAGGAGAGGGGACATTGCACATTAAGACACAGAATCATGAGAGTGCTATGTTCCAGAAAACTCAACTCTCTGGGTGTGCCTGGAGACTGAGTGAGTGGGGGATGAGGGAAGATGTGGTCAGAAATGGTTACCTGAGCTCAAAATATTGAGTACTCTTTTATGCCATGTTAATGGCAAAATATTTAATTGCTTTTTGTCTTCTCTTTTGAAAAAATGCCTGGCTGAGACTTAGGAGAGGAAATAAGAAAAACAAAACTGGGTTCAACCATTCCTCCATTAGGAACTGTTCTGAGCCTCCCAAGTAGCCTGGCCTCAGACCGTTCTTATGCACTGAGCTCCCAGAATCGTGGGTACCAATGTGCCACTGTTACCATTTCAGGTCCTGGAAAAGGGCAAAAGCTGTGTTCTGCCAGGCACCGTGTTATTGCCATGAAACTTGCATTCTGTAAGGAAAACGCTTTGTTTGTATTCCCTTGCTTTGGGGACCCCATGCTGAGCCTTAGATGTTTGTCTTTCTTGGATGTTGGGCTTAAATAAGGAGCCCCATGGAGAGTGCAGCCACATTCAGTCCTCAGCACAATTACATATTCTATTTATTCCACTGTACATGGCCCCTGAAGTTGAAATCCACTCACTATTGTCATAAACCGATGCTAGTGGCTGCTGTCCGGCTCTACCCAGTCAGGCATAGTTGCTGAATGTGCAGCAGAGGAGAGAAGCAATGGATGGGGGTGACAGCAGGATTTTAAAGGGGTTCCTGCCCTATCCCTCCTCCCAACAGGACACTGGGCATCCTTCCACAATATTAAAGCCCTCTTCTGTTTCTGCTTCTAGATCCTTCGGCCCCAAGAGCACCCCAGCAAACACAGGATAGGATTTAAGTGTTTGGCAAACCTAAGAAAACAACTGTAATGTAAAGCTGGACTTTGGCAAAACAATTACATATAAACACACATTTAGGAATGAGCAAGAAGATTCAGACTAGAATAAATACTGCCTCGCCTGTGGCAGCATAGAATCACTCAGAAGGCAGGGAAAGCAATTTTCTGATACCCAAATGGAGACAGGCAACCAGAACTTGAGGTATGGGCACACCGTGCACATCAGGGCTGCCATGGAAAGAGGGGGTGGAGGAGAGGAAGTAACACTTAGGACCAGAGTCTGCATCCGCACTGGCTCTCCCTCTGGACAACTGTCTGGAGGTGAAACAGACTGTCAAATACATGGGCTCCCTTAGACTTTATATGTGCACATATGCAGAAACAGTATCATTTCCACTAAATCTCTTTACAGACAAATATCTAGTTAACTGCTTTGTAGGATAATATCCTTATATTACCAAGAGAGAAACTGGCAACCAAGTGGCAAAGGAACTTAAAAATGCATGATAGACATCACACTAAAAACATGTTTATTGATTCTCTACCTAATAAGCCAGAGATATATCACATGCCTCTGTAATATGTAATTACCTCTTTATACGCCCTGAAAATGTAGCATGTGGCTACTGCTGCTGCTGCTAAGTCACTTTGGTTGTGTCTGACTTTGTGCAACCCCATAGACGGCAGCCCACCAGGCTCCCCTGTCCCTGGGATTCTCCAGGCAAGAACACTGGAGTGGGTTGCCATTTCCTTCTCCAAGGCGTGAAAGTGAAATTGCTCGGTTGTGTCTGACTCTTAGCGAACCCAGGGACTGGCTCCTCCATCCATGGAATTTTCCAGGCAAGAGTACTGGAGTGGGTTGCCATTGCCTTCTCCGGAAAACATTGATGTACTACTAATTATTATTAATTAAATGCAGTTCACAGTCTGTGGATTAGTCAAGTACAACTAATACTAGGGTATTACATGAGGCCCAATTCTTTAATATGAATTGTCATCTAAGTGTAAGAATACACAATTTGATTGTGACCAATGTTTGAGTAAAGTATTTACCATCTTAGAGCCTCTTTGGAATATCTAAATATGCTGGAACCCTGATCCACTTTTTACCTGATAATGTTAAAATAGTTGTCTGTACAACCGAATAGCAAGGGGCTCTTGGTAGCCAAAACGAGCTACGGGCTCCTGTGACAAGCCACTCATGTTAAACTTGATATTTAAACCCATCTATATACACCATGCCTGCACCAGAACCACTGAATATTGCTAGGTTGGTGAAAGTATGTCAGAATCAGATCTCAAGTGGACAGTCAAAACTGTCTACCACCTGTGGAGAACCGTGAGGGACCTGAGAAGTTACCCTTCCCTTTTTACAGCGTGAACCTGTCCCTGTTTCATGGACGCTGCCTGGAGACGTGAGATTCAAGATCAGAGACCAAGGACTTTATGTGATAAGAAAAGCAACTGTCAGCTCATCAGTATTTGTGCTGGTTCCCTGAGTTCTAGTTCTCACAAGGCATGTGGAAGAGCCAGGTGGCACCTGGTACACACAGGTAGGTTTCATTTGTCAGGTTTCATCTGTCATTTACAAGACAGAAAACATGCATTAGGGAACCTGAATATTTTATATAACAGGCAGTAAAATCTGTCGGACCTTTGCCCCAGAAGGTGACATTCTCTTTATTGTCCTAAACAGTAAGTAGACAGGCTTTGGAGGAAGACACTATTTCTCTTTCCCAAGGAGGTTCACTCTACAACCCTGAAGAAAAGCCCTGAAACAAGGGAGTTAGCGATTCTGACTGTAAGATGAGCAATCAGGCAAAAGATCTGCAGAGACCTGTGTCCTCGTCTCTTCAGTGTGATCCTCACTTTCACGGATGACTGTTCCCACCTTCTCTCTCCTCCGACACCTGAGCCGCCACTGCTGCAGCACACACCCTCTGCTCCTTCGCTTCCTTCCTGTTTGGTTTTGCTCCTTTTTAGTTTCTTTCCCTGGCTTCTATTTCTCTGCTCATCTGTAAATGTTAGAGGGATCTTGGGCTCCCTTCTTTTTTCTGTCTGCAATGAAGCTAACTGTGTCCCCATAAAATTCCCATACTGAAATCCTAACCCCTCACACAGAGTGTTGGTATTTGGAGATGGGGCCTTTGAGAGTTAATGAAGTTGAGCTGAGGTCAGTTGGGCTCAGTGGATGGAATTAATGCCCTAACAAGGAGAGACATCAAAGCACTTACTACCCCCACCCCCCTCCCTCTCCCCTTCCCTCTCC